>VXBW01001560.1:970288-1136362 GCA_013400375.1 Thinocorus orbignyianus
AAAAAAAAGTCTAATCTATTATTAGTAGACATACCAGAGACCATTTGTGTTGATTTAAAAAAAAATAAAATTGAAAAGATGTGTGGAACTGTGTAACTTTTTAGTCTAACTAATTGTCTCCCCATTAATATTCTGATTCCCATGAACCTTCAACTTTACCAAAGGGAATGGTCTTAAAATACAAATCTGTAGTATTGAACGTGAACTGAAGGGAAAAATAGTAGTGAAAAGTTGCATCAATGATTTAAAGACCTGTTGTCCAACCTGGTCCTGTCCTGTCCAACCTAGTGCTAACTTTTCCCTGAAATAGACTGATTTGGCAATATGAATGCAACTCAAAAAAGAAGGGTGAAGCATAGCTGTGAGTTGTTAACTGAAACTGGATTAAGTCTACTCATCACTAATTACTGGCTCTTTGGATATTGAACCGTAAGAGAGACTGTGAAGCAGAGATGACTCTTGAGTTATGTGCCATTCCTTCCCTTCCCCAAAGGGGCTTCCTCAACTTACTGCTTACCTTCTTGTAACTTCTGTAGTAGGCTTGCTGTCTTACATGAGGAGTCAAGTAATTCCCATTGTAAGAAAAAGCATCTCCAGTTGGTCACCCTGTGAGAGATCTTATGAGGTGAATAAAATTTCTCTCTGAATATTTATGGATTTTTTTTCTTCTAATGAAAGGTGACAGGGTGAAATATGAGCCCTTTTTAACACCACCTTTCATCATTGAGTGGACAAGGAGTAAGGCTTCCTCACCACTTAAACTAGCTGGTTTTTCTGCTCACCTTGTCTATCTGATGGATTGGTTAATATTTTTTTCTCAGTAATCATTTGATTGAAGAGAAATGTGTCTGTATTTCTGTATTCTGTAGAGCAATTTGAGCAATGTAGCACCTGATCTCCCCTGAGGTGACGTAGGTTTGTAACGTGGTGACAAAGTGATCACGTATGGGAGGTTCAGCCAAGGCCCAGGTGTTACAGGTGTCAGAAAATACTTCAGACTTCAGTGTTCCTTACTCTGTTATCATCAAATAAAATGTAATTCAGATTTGCTACATTATAGGTACTGTCACAATTTCTATTTGAAGGCAAATTGAATTTAAAGGTGGAAAGAAACACAGAAAGTGGGTGTTAATTGTGACATTAATATTGAGATCTTCTTTGGACAACTTTGTTCTTAAAAATTCTCTCAGAAGCCCATAAGGATTAAACAGGAAATAAACTCTTAGGGCAAAAGATCCAACGGGTTTGACAGCGTAATTTTTTATATATGTACAGTTAAAGTTTAACAAAATGTTTATTCTTCTGAGTAAATCTGTTTAGCAGTTGGATTCTTAAGATGTCTTATACTTCTTTTTCTCCTTACCATGAAAAGCATGAGTGTATCAAACAATTACCAAAAGCAGGAAATTTGAAAGAAGACCTTGATGCATCTGACTCATTAAGTTGAAACTTCTGCATCTGCTTTCACTTTGTTAGCTTGCAGAAATGTTTAATCAAAGATTAGAAAGACTGCTGATAAGTTGTGTTTGTTGTTTAGGTTGCTTTTTGTGGAGACATAATTCCAAATGAGATGCATTTCTGGTGTCAGTGATAATGACCAGATTAACCCCTTGCTGGCTTTCTAAGCAGAGGTATCAAGTGTGATTGTGGTGTGGTGATATCTAGGAATGCCTGTACATACATAGAATGGTTAGAGTTGGAATTAACCCTAAAGATCAACCACTCCCAACCCCCTGCCCTGGGCAGGGACACCTCCCACCAGCCCAGGTGGCTCCAAGCCCCATCCAGCCTGGCCTTGAACCCCTCCAGGGATGGGGCAGCCACAGCTTCTCTGGGCAACCTGTTCCAGTGCCTCAACACCCTCACAGGGAAGAATTTATTTCTAGTATCTACTCTAAATAATTTCTGATATCTACTCTAAATATCCCCTCTTTCAGTTTAAAACCATTGCCCCTTGTCTTATCGCTTCATTCCCATATAAACTTATAAAGGACCAATCTATGCATTTGTGGGGAAGGTGAACATCAACCACACTTGGGGAAACAAGGTTCTTACTAGAGGATTATTTCTGCATATCTTTAGATTTTTCTGAATAAAATCGTGAGTGCTGGATCACTTTGTGCAAGCTAGGTTTGGAACACCTAAAAGGCAATCTGTGTTGTCGTGAAAGGATATTCATGAAACATAGCTGGTAGGTAGGTAGATTCCCAAAGCATGTGTGAAGGTGTGGAGAGAGAAGAAAACAGATGGTTCAAACCAGCCTGACACAGCTAAAGGGTTTCTGCTGAGACTGTGTTTGCTGACTTGTAACTAGTTCTTAGTTCTGGGTTGGTACCACAAAGTAAGGTTTGTTCATCAAAAAGGAGAGAAATGAAAATGTTATTTTCATGTGTATAGGCCAGTGTTTCAGTGGGTGTATTGCCAAGTCCCACAAATCAGAGTTGACCGTAGAGTACTGTGTGATCAGTGCATGAACTGTGGAAACGAAAACCATATTAAATGAAATATATTTCCCAGTGCTCTTGATGAAAACGAGAAGGTGCCCTGGTGGTTTCTGTGGCCTGCTGTGTCATCACAGATCTGTCTTGCACAGCTGATAGTGCAGTATCAAAAAGCCACCGTTCGGGCAGAAGTCGGGATTCTTACAGATTGCAATTTGATGATTCTTGAAAAGAATCTTGTTATTAAACATGGCATTTAGCTTTAAAATGAACATTTGGTGTACGCTAACAGTATTTCATTGTAATAGGATTTTTCTTAGCAATAATCACATCTTACTAGAAAGAGGCTTACTGTTTCTTAGTGAACATCACCCAAACTTAGCAGTGATTTAGTTCTCAATAGACCTTCTGTTGAGAAGGTCAGTGCATGTGTGCTTATGAGGGAAACTTTGTATATCATTTGTTTTCAGAGGGACATGCTCCACAAAATAATTTCGATTTCATCAATATCACTGATGTCTGTTAAAGTAGACTGATGAAAACAAATTGTGGTTGTCCCCATACGAATGACAAAGTAGTGCTTTCTGACTTCTAGCTAAAATTATTAAGATTATACCTGTGAAAGTTCAGTAAGTAGTACCCTAATAAAAGATAAAATTTTTGTTGAACCCTGAAGTTTTGAGGCAGTGGGACTAGACGGTTGTTGTAGGTCCCTTCCAGCTGAACTGTTCTGTTCTATTCTATTCTGTTCTATATATTCTTTATAGTGCCACTTTATTCTTTATAGTGCCAGCGTGATTGATCGAGCAAGTCCTATTTCATCAATACATGGAATAAATAAATAATATATATACATATAAATAAAATCTGGTTTATCTCTTTTACTTATTTTCTGGCAAAATGCAGCTGTTGTCTAAATGTTTCTGTACAGAGGATTTATTCATAATTCCTATAATTCTTAAAGGAATACAGCATAAGATATTTTGAAAATGGAGCATCAAGCTAGAGAGACCAGTTTTGGTAGGGACTTAATTAAGTTTGTGCAGTAATTGGAGAGTGCTCCTAAAACTGTGTGCTTCACAGGGGATTAGCTTGTAGTTACACCATATTGGCTTTTACCCCATCCCCCCAGTTTCTAGACTTTATTAAAGATGCTGAAATCTAATTAAATCCATCCTTATATAAATTACCTATGTATGTTATTGTAATAGCTTTCACAAAGACATGATTTAATTGCATGTGGGAGAATATTGGGCATCTTCTGTTCATTTTCATCCGAAGCATTGAGTGAGCCGAACAGGGGACCACAACATGCTGGTATTAGTCTGTGTTGGTATTTACCTTTCTTTGCATTTTGAAACCTCTGCGTGTCAAATCCTGCAGAAGTTAGAATAAATAATAAAACAACCCTAAGTAGCCTTTTGTTTACAGTAATATTTTGTTTATTTTTTGCCTGGTAGCACTTCCCAGTACTAACACATCAACTAGAATATGTGGTGCTTTGTTGCCCACCATCCTCTGCTTAGCATCCACATTGTGCTTCCATTTTTAAGAGGAGAAGCAGAGGTGCAGAGCCTGACTGTTCTCCACAGACATGTTTATCTGGAACAGTTCAGTAGAAAAAACATTACCTGGAAATCTGGGACATGTGTAAACTTAAAAAAAAAAACCCCAAACCAAAGATCAAGATCAGGTCTATCATCCCCACTAAAGAGCGGACACTCCCAATTAGTGCTATTTGATTACTGTTGTTTTTAGTTCAGCTGAAGTGTCGTGGCATGAGAATGGATGTCCTTCACAAAATAGGAGAGAAGGAGATTATGTTCTCTTCATGTCCTTTTCCCAGTGATTTAAATATTCAAGTGGGATGTAGAAAACAGGTTTAAAATCCATCTTTGCCTTCTTTAGGAATAACCTCAAGATTCTGCTCCAATTTATCTTAGGATACTTATCTTGGGAGGCAAATGAGTCTTCTACAGAGTATGTACATGTGAGTTTCTTAGAAACTGTCCTGCTGGAGTGTCACATTTGAAAAAAAAAAAAAAAACAAACAAAAAACCAAAAACACTTCTTCAAAGAGGAACAGGATTGATTTATCCCAATGTTGGGCAATTATAATTGTAAGACTGAAAATAAATCAACTTTTCATTCCTTTCCCTCCTTCCTCTCCTACCCCCCCAAAATACCCTGATCCATAGGGATTTAAGAAGTCGTAAGTTCCTTGTCCGCTTCAGGTTTGAAATGTAAAGTCATCTTTGCAAAGATATGCAGGATAACTTTACATAAATTTTGAATCAGTCAAAAACTGGAATGTTGAGGAGTTTTAGGAGTTTTTTTCCCATTTATGATGACAAAGTTATTCATTCAGTGTAGCCTAAAATCACCGATCAATTTTCCTATCCCCAATTTTAGAAATATCTGCACAAACACCCCACCCATCTCTGTTACGAGCTTTTGAAAAAGCTGAGTAAATGATAGAACGTTATTCCCCAGGCAAAGAATGAAAGGCTAATAAGTGTACCATCTTCAGGATTAATGACTAAGCATGACTATGGTACTCCCCAACAGGACCTGGAATGTCCAGGTCAGTCATCCCAGCAGGAAAATGCATTTAGAATTCCCTCTCATGGAGATCTGGAATCATAGAGTGTAGGCAGGGGAATTTCTCCTAAGGAGAAATTCTCCCTTATGTTGGTTTAGTGAATGAGGTTGTCTGTTGCTTTTATTGAACCAAGAGTCGGAGTGGCTGTGTTTCACCTGAGCTCCAGTAAATTATCAGTAATTAAAGTTGTTGCAGTGATCCCTCTGGGGCCAGAGGTTGAAGAGCCTGACATGCCACAACCTGGCAGAGCAGAGATCATCTGATTTTTCTTATTAAACACCTGCTGCTGGGAGTTGTACAGATTTACCTACATTGCTTGGCAAGATATCCTGGACAGCAGGACTATTGCAGATTTGATTCAGCAGTAAATTATAGTCAATTAACCAGTAAATATTAGTACCTCACAAGCTTCTCCTAGTGTTAGTGGGAATTGCAATCCATATTTTTTGTGCTTTTTGGTTTCCTTGACTTTTTTTGGCGAAGTCTGCCCATCGACTCCTAAAAAATAAGAAAATAAAACCAAACCCCTTCTTCTAATGACTTGGTCTTTATGTTTAATGAGATGATTTAAATCTGACTTGTTCAAAGCGCAAAATTGAGGGGAAAAAAGGATTAAGTTATTTTATGACCGAGAAAAATAGGAAAGTGTGACTCTAATGTCGCAGTTTCTCATCTTTAAGCTGCATGTAGTAACTACTTATTTCAAAGAGAAAAATGTTAGAAACTTGGTTTTGTTAATATGTGCAAAATAGGGAAAAATTCTCCAGCAGTGCGAACGTACTATTAATAATTGGTGTGCCACTGCAATCCTTTAGACTTGATGTGCTTAGTGGCATGTAATTAAACTCTCCCATTTACTCTGTATAACAAAGATCAGGCCATGAAAAACCACACAGATTTGCCCGTATTCCTTCCAGATTTTCATCTCCTGCAAATTATTCCTGTCCCAGGAGAATCTGCATGTCCCCTACCAGATGCTGGCAATGTTGGTGAGGAAGGCAATTTATTGTGGCCTAGAGATATGCTGCTCTGACGTCTATAATGGAAGCAGACAAAAAAAAAAGGGTGGAAATCTGTTTAGAACTCAGGTTTAAATAAGTAAATAAAATTTTAGAAATGAAAAAACGTAATAATGGTAATAATGATGATGATAATGATGATAAACAACCTCCAAAAACTGTTGGAACTCAAATCATCTTACCACTGGGGGAAAAGCAGAAATGCTGATTTTAGCTGCACCATCAGCTTCCACACTGAGTCCTCTGAGCATCCCGGATCGTAGCAGCAGACGAGCACTCCTGGTACCTGTGTTGCAGGGAAATATCCCAGGCTCTTAGTGATGCCTGAGCAGGGATGAAATTTGGAAGCAAGCCCTGTCCGTCAGTAGATGGCCATTAACACAGGCAGGCATACATCCACCGAGTGTACAGTCAGGATGTTTATGGAATATATACCTGTGTACTTGCTGCTGTTTTCTGAACCTGTGGGATTTTGGGACAGGTGCTACATGCTCTGCAGCAGCTGCTTGGAGGGCTGTTAGCTGTTTCTTCAGTTAAGGTAAAGCCATCTGGTTACTGCAGATATGCCCAGCCCGCCGCAGTAAATCCTATTGTTTATAGCACAAATAGACCAGCGAAGGAAAAGTGTTTGGATGCTTTTTGGCAGGAAATGAGGTCTGTGATCATCAAAAATGTTCAGGCAGAGGGAGGATATCACTGAAAAAAATACTTGATCAAGTGAGAGATAAGATGAACAGATGAAAGTAAACAAAAATAGAGCCCCCTTTTATCAGGTCAGCACTAAGAACCATGAAGGTGGGCCTCAAAATAAGAGAGATTGTGGTTGTGCATGTTGAAAAAAGAGAAGGGAAAAATCTGCTCTCCTTTGATGCAGGTATAGAACAACACATGGTTTCTGCATCTTTCTGTCAACTTTATTAAGAGGTAAAACCAGACAATCAGGGTGGCTGGTGCAACCTGATAGGAATAACTGCAAATAGTACCCTGAGAATTAGGTTCTTAATCTCCTTATCTTTCTATTTTCTACTAAGAAATTAAAAGGGAGCTTTCAAGAATGCATCTTCTTCTGACAAAGTTGGAACTTACAGTAAGAGAAAGGGTCTGAATTTCCAAAAACATTGTTGAAATAGAAAGAAACCTCCATATTAATCTTAAATTATCTTCTCCCTTTAAACATGATTAACTATGTAAAGAAATACGTTTGTTTTAATAGATTTATGTCTAATTAGCAGAACAGGAGGAGGTAACACAGTAGAACCAGGGACTACAACTAAATGTTGTTTAGCAGCATGGTGCTCAGGTATCAGGGAGTCAAACTCTATCGAGCTTCAACTTATACCTACAAAATATCCTGGAATGCAATGTTTTGCATCAGTTTGTGTCGTTTAATCATCTTACTCTTGGGAACTGAAAGTCTTTCAAAAACATCACAGAGAACAGACTCAGTGTCTCCGAATGGTGATGGTGAACTGTCTACATACTGTGCAAAACTAGATGCCTGGTATAACAAACAGGAAATCAGCTCACTAGCAGCATCCTCTCAGCAGCTGTTTCTACAGGATTCACGTATATAATTTTTTCATATGTCTTTAGGAGGTGTTCTATTCATTTGAAATCGCCTTTGATAGTGACGATCTTTCCTGCAAACCAACAAGGATGTGATGCCTGGAAAGTAATCCCTTGATTTATTTTAACTGGTAGCTGGGAGCGCTCCCAGCTGACTTGGGGGGGCTGCAACATCACCTGGATAAACACTGCTGTTGTGTGGGAGAGAGATGGGAAATCCCAGCAGAATTTTCTTACCTTTTTACAGGGTCTGAATTTCACCAGAGGTGTCTTCTGAGCTAGGATGTGGCGGTTACTAGTGTTAAGTAATTTTCCAGCAAAAAGAAATGTTTCAATGGGACAAGGAAGCCTGCTTTGCTGGCTTTCCAACAGCCTTGTCCTTGCTGGGATAGCTGAGCTGACGCATTCCCCTGCCTTCCCACCCACGAGCAAGTGCAGAGTTAGAAAGGCCCGTCCTGGAGAGCAGCCAGAGTGCTGGGAATAATTTCCACTTCTGAAACCCCTCAGTGATTTTTTTTTTTTTCCCACAGGTTGTCATTATAACTTCTCAAAAACGAGTTTTTAATATGCCATGTCCCCTATTAAGTAAGGTGGGAAATTTTTTTTCTCCTTCTGTATAGGGCAGGAAATCGTTTTCCCAAATCCTTCTGATTACTTTTATGTTAGTGGAAGCATGCTGGAGAATTTTGATTTGCTCTCAGCCTACTCTGACCTCTCTTGACCGTCTGTCGTTTGTCTTCTCTTCTTCCAGCTGCTTTTTTAACTTAGATTTCTAGACGCCTTGAGGTGCTTGGACATGAGCATACCTGTGATAATTACAGCTTACATTATGTCTAAAATCTGATTTTCTAGACAGAGCCTGTGATTATATAGCATTAGCATGTCCAGGCCTCAGTGGAAATCACAGCCCATTTGTCATGTGCTCTGGAGTGCACAGCAACATACTGTGCTTGCTTTTAAACATCCAAGTGAAGCCTATGACCTTAAAAAAGATGCAACTCACATAACTACAGAATTGATTTCACAGGACTATTTGTGGTAATAAGAGTTAGGTGAGAACCAAATTTTTTGTTGTGTCCGGGGCAAAAAAAAAAAAGAATACATACAAGGAGAAGGAGAAAGGAATAAAAAAACCTAATTATAGAGTTGTAAAGCCAGGGTAATACATATTCACAAGGTAAGCTCTGCTGATGGATGTAGGAAGGGAATGGAGATAGATGCTCTGCTAGGAGCTATACTAAGGAGAGTTGCTTGAACTTTGCGTGTTTGGAAGACAGTTACTAAATACTGGCAGTGAAGCCATGCTGACTGATACCTATTCAGTTTTTGGCACATGATACATTTATTGGGTAATAAATGTTTGCCAGTCTGGCACTCAGAACCAGCCTAATTGGAGGAAATAGCTCTGCAAGAGAAGAGAGGCTTCCCTTTCTCCTCTCAGACTGGCTGAGACCTTGTTATCCAGAACATAAAATACATGTAAAAAGTAGAACTTCCTCTACACCAACAAGGAATCTTCTGTGGAAGCCTACGACAAAACCAGGGGTTTATATACACAGAGGTCAATTACGTCTTACAGGGCTTCAATTTGTCATTTGAGGCTGTTGACCAAGAGTGACATTTGCAGCTGAAAAAGCCATGGTGAAGCGAAAACGTGCTTTACGTTTTACTGCACAGTTATGGCTGTTCTATGAGGAAGTTTGGACTATTCTAAAAAATCTAGATAGGAGTGTATAGGGAGAAAATGGTTGAAACATTTTTTTGTATAGATTCTTTATGTGGAGTTTTATTTAATAACACTTGTATATTTAGAAGCTTCTTAATATCTGTTTACTCACTAATTAAATATCCAACAGGAAACGTATCTCTATTCACATCCTTTTCTTTACTGACACGCGACATCTGTCCACTTTTCAAGTTGTTCCTGTGGCCATGAGTCCATGTCCTTTTTTAAGTGTTCTGCAGTGTTAAAGCCAAAGCTTAACAAAAAAACCCTCTTTACCTGTATTTGCTAGTATTTGTTGAAGAGGTTATCTTAAAATAATTAACATGCTCTTAATGGCAGGTTTTCTTACATAAAGGAATGTGACCAGATACATGAGTTTTTAAGTATTCACAAAAGTAACTGTGAAGGGTACAGCCTTGAAGAGATTTTTCTTGTGATCAAACGCATTCTTAAGCAGAATAGGAGAGTTTATCAGTGCTGTTACTGTAAGAAATTCCAACAGAACAGAAAGTGAGCTACTTTACACGTGCAGAGTGTAAAGTAACTAAATCATAGTGTAATACAATAGTTTCAATAAACTTGCATGAGTACTCAAGAAGTGTTAAATTGAAGATTTCACATTAAAACATTTATTATTGACACACTGAATGAGAATTAAATGTTTCCATGAAATGCATGTGTGCGAGAGTGCGTGTACATGTGTGCACAGGCTTAGCAGTACCCCAAAATGAAAACACCAAAACCAGGAGTCATGTCAATTTAAAAAACAGTGCTGCAGCTTTGGTTTTCACACTCCTTAACCTACAAATTGTGGAGAGAAACAAAAAAGTTGACTTTGAAAATTGTTTAAGAGGCTTCATCTTGATTAGTATCTTGACTGCTTTGCTGAAACAGATGCATTATTCCCTTCCCACATTAGTACCTGAAATGGCACTTTGCAATGAAAAACTCTCAGATTTAACCAAAAGTGGCCAGGTTAGTTGAAGGAGAAGTACAATGGTGAATGAAGAATATGATCATCAAGTGAGAGTTCCTGCAGGTCTGAACAGCATCTCAGTGTAACATGCCAAATTAGCTTTCAGCTGGTTTAATCTGCATTCCCTCCAACACAACACCCTGTGGTGCCGCATATAGTTTCAAAAAATGCTATCCTAGCATACCTGAGGTTAAACTCCGGCTGACCTGATGTGGATTATTGCATGAAGCTGCCAAATGAGTCTTATATTTAGCTGGCACTTGGATGCCTTGGTTTGAAGGGAAAAAACAAATCTAGCATCTGGCCTGCATAAACAGACACCTGCCCTTGTGAATGGCTATGGGCCTGGGATTTTTGGAAGAACAGAAAAAGATGATGAAAACTATGGAAGATGAAGAGGGTGCTACTGAATTTCTCCTTTGACTTGGGTACAAGAATGTGGGCATGTCCATTGCAGTGGGAGGGTCCAGTGCAAAAGCTGAATATGAGCTCATGGTGGGGCCTGATTTAGATCTGGTGTCTCGGTATGTGTTCATGTATGATCTGGATTAAAACTGTGCTCATGCAGTTGAAGTTATTACATCGAAGCGCCATAAAATAAACATGGCTGGGAAGAAGATGATTAGAAACGAAGATGTTGGTTTTGCTTTTACTTTGGCAGTGAGAGATATTAACTTGCTGATGGGCAGTGATTTAATGCAGCACCACGAGTTTTTCACATCTGTTAGCATTAAGTATCCTGAATAAGTTGAATGTACGAGGTGATGCAATGAGGAAGGAATGGTATAATTGTTCTTGCAAAATGCCAGATTTGAGATAAATACAGGCCTTTCATAAAAGTCTTTACCAAGGTCTTAGACTGCTTCTGCATAAATAATTTCTTGTGTTTTCATGTAAATTAAAGCTCAAGAGAGACTGAATCAAGAAGGACCTAGCAGAAGTAGAGTGGATTTCATGCCAGAATGTTAAATGACACAGAGATAGCTTTGTGGGAAGAGAGGTTGAACTAAACAGTTATCATATTTTGAGAGAGAAGACAAGTAGAAGGCACATGAGATGCAAAATAATGGACTATGCTGACAAGATAAATGGTGGCTCCTGTTTACTACTTATCACGTAAGAACAAGGGAAATAATCATGGAAATTGAAAGGCAATACATTTTAAAACTGAAGAAAGGAACTAATCATCCAAGATATGAGATTTATGGAGCTTACTGTCCCAAGATATCACTGAAACTAAGAGCCCAGAAGATTTTCTTTAGAGCTATTGAACGTGTAGAAATGTGGCACTAAATGGAAGAAAAGGAGCTGTTGGAAGCGTTTCTGCTTTCAGTTGCTGTTCAGCAATGACATTCTCCCATAATATTCAGAACTATTTGAGATAAGCCACCGTTTGACACCGAATGCTTTACATGCACAGTAAGTCTGCAAACCTGTAAACTCCTAGTTTACCTCAGTCAGGCAAAAATGCCACTTGCAAAAATCCTTTTTAGATTTTTTTTAGCAGGGAACATTTTCTACAAAATGCAAATATTTAGAAAAAGACAGAGTTCTGTTCCATTAACTTCTGTAAAAGTTCTTCTGTTGGCGCTATCCCTGGAGGTATTCAAAAGACGGGTCGCCGTAGTGCTTAGAGACATGGTTTAGTGATAGTTTTTTATCAGAGTTAGGTTGATGGTTGGACTAGATGATCTTAAAGGTCTCTTCCAACCTAGACAATTCCATGATTCTATAAAAGCAAACAATCTTATCTATAGCTGATGTCTACAGGTGTCTTGCTTAGGGGAAAGAGTTACTGATGTTCTTTTTAGGAAGTGTCAAATATGTTCCCAGTGACTGACTAAATAATCTCTGAGGATAACAATTCTGACATGATGATGAGGAAAAAAATACCATAAGTATATGTTGGTGCAGTGAAACTATCTAGGGTCTGTGGAGTTAGAAAGGCACACATGTTTTTTAGGTATTTTGGAGCAGGCTTGCTCTCACTCTGTCAAATGATCTGACTCCTTGTAGTGGCTGAATTGCATGTATACAGAATTAATAATTCATCTCTGCCACAAGGACAGCAAGCAGTTCTCCTCAATTGCAGCCTATATGGCTAAGATATTAAGTACTTCAAAGCTGCTGCTGTTTGCTCTGTTGCAGTTTTACCTTTCTGGTTTGTTTCACTTATTTTTAGCAGTATCACTTATGGCAGGTTGAGTCAACTGAGTGTGACATGATTTGATCTGCTGAAGTAATTAGGCCAACCCTAAAAGTCTAGGTGAAATCAATTAGCTGTCAAATCATGGTGTGTCATTAACAATATGAGCCGTGAGTGGTCACCAGTCCCCAGGTGCGTGGTGTCAATATCAGCAGGTTCAAGGGGGCTGGGTGAGGGCAGATGACTGCCCATGCTGGTTAATCATTAGCATGGGCACAGGCATCGGCCACCTAGGATTCCCAGCAAGTAGACTGGATGCCACTGGAGTCGTTTGAATAGGAAGGTATTCTAGGTGTGCCAGCACCAGCTGTGCTGTGCAGTGACCTCACTGGAAGAGAATAGCCCCCAGGAAATTTTCTTTCCTGGTATAGGCACAACCACAGCTTCTCAGTGCAAAGAGAGAGTATTATCCTGCCCGTGTGCTAATGTGGATATTTTGAACTGCCTTTGGGCAAGAGAGAAGTGAGTCTAGTACGAGTTAAAACGTAGCTCCATTGACTAAGGTGATGACAGATTAGAGTTGTAGGTGATTTTGAGATCTGCTTACAGGCTGGGCCACATACAGGGTTTCTGTCTTGCTACAGTCGTGCTGTTTATCTTATTCAGTATCTATAAAATGAAGATGCTGATCACTTCAGTCTTAGAGGATTTTCAGGGACTGGTATGTATAAATGCCTGAGATGGGGATAAAGAAGACAAAAATTCTTTTCTCATCTTTTCAGAAACTTTGGTTTTTCTAGTTACACAGCAATAGACTTCGTAGGCTGTTATGTGTATGCTTTGCCAAAAACACCTACATCTAAGAGTAAATACAAGTGCATTGTGACTTATTTGCCCATACTTTCTCCCACAGAATTGTTTCTGTTTAATAATAATTGGTGTGTGGGAGAAAAATCCTATTACAGCACTTCTCCATTGAAATTGCTTGCTAGACACTGAGACGATAACATGAGCTGTTCAGAGGCCATTCATCGAAGAAACCTAGCATAAATCTGTTTTATTCTCTTCGTTGTCTGTTTCTACATCACTTAAGTCACAGTGGAGATAATCTATTAGACCTTTGGGCTTGTCTTCTTTTCTAAAATCACTAGAATATTTAATAGCTTGAATTGCAAGAGAAGGAGCAGAGGTGTAGATTGTTCCTCCTCTACGGTATTTCTTCATTCTTTTTCAATATGCCTTTCAGTTGATCTATATGCTTTCTTATTTCCAAACAATTCCAACAGTGCACATTATTTTGCTTTTCACGGCTCTTTTTAGAAACTCTCTGGGGGCAGTTGTTCTGCACCTATATCCTTTTGGAAGGAAAAAAAATATTCTCCATATCCTCACCAATCACATTCACTACAAATTATTGCCCGGGAAGATGATCCCATTATATCACAGTCACAGAGGTCATTGTAGAAACTTTATCTGTGTGAAAGAAATGCAGTTGTTCTGAACGTTGTGCAATTACAGATCAGAGAGTTCTTGAGCTCCCTTTTGGGGAAGAAAAGAAATAAGGGAAGAAAAAGTGATGCTATTGGAACTAACAAGGAGAAAGGATCAAAAGCAATCACTACCGTGAGATTTCTTAACACTGTGAAAGGTAACACTATGTATGGCTCTAAGGACAGTAGGCTAAAGGACATTCATTTGGTTTTTTACCCTAAGAACCTCTTTAGTACAGATAAAACTGGAAGAACTTTGGGATCTGAATGCTATAAAAACCCATTGGAGGCTTCCATACTTCCAGATACGGCTTCTTTTTCTTTTCATTGTGTGCATGCTCTATAGTTGCTCCAGTCAAAAAGGCGTAAAAAATAACATGTATGTAGTAACATATTATATATACAATTTTGTACCCACTACTTGCATGTAAAAATGTTTCAGACTTGTGAAAGACTCCAGAAAAACAGTAAGCGCAACTTGGATAGAGTTGGATAGAGTGATGAGATTTTGTCAATGTAAATATAAGTTGGGGTTGTGGGATATACTACCCAGTTACTGAAGGGAAAGGTGCTGTGTCACTTGAGGAACTTTATTTTTTGAACGGTTGTTTGTTTTGGTTTGTTTTTTGAAGGGGGGTTGGGGATGAATACTTTCAAATGTCTTTTTGCTGCGTCATATTAGTTGCTATAATAGTTTACAGAAGTGGTGCAGCTAATCATTAAATGGCAGTATTTCTGGAAACTCTATCCTTTAGAACAGGACGCCTGTCTGATGACCGAACTGTAACCTCTGAACTTTGAAACTGTCAGATTCCATAGAACAGGTTTATGTTTCAGGGGAGAAACTTTAGGTAAAGGCCTTGTTTTCAACCCTGATTGCATCGAAACACGAAGAAGACATCATCTTGATGTCTCAGGGTTCATAGCTCTGATGCCAATTAGATTTTTCTATACTCCCATGGAGTTATCATGATAAAGGGGTGAGGGAGGTCGAATTTTTGTGATACTTCCGAGCTGTTATGCAGCTCACCTGGAACCCAAATCATGTGTGTTTCCTCCTCATAATGAATTTCTGTCTGCAGAAGACGCTGTACTCCGAATGTATGAATTAAGGAAGAAGTGCAGTGGGTTTAGGTGGTTTCATGAAAGAAAAGCTTTATTTGCATGTGCCTGGAAAGCGCAAAAAGCAGCCCTGCTCCCCTCACTCAGGAAACCTAAGGCTGCAGTGTGTATTCTCGAGATTTAGCATTGAGCAGCAGGTATGGAGTTTTAAAAATGCATGTTCTGGGCATTAAGTAAAATATCAAACACATCTGTAGGCATGAGGAAAGTTAATTTGCATATTTGAGTGTTATAAACAACTGCAGCTGTTTGGCTTTGTTAATATATTGCTAGTAGAAAATAGGTCAATATACTTTTGCTCCTTGTTCTCTGAGCCAGCTGTCAGACTAACGGATGTGTATGCATCATGGGCTGAATTTCCCAGTAACTTATGGCTAAGAGAAGTTCAGATGAAAATAGCTTGAAACGGTGAAATGCTATATCTTACTTTAATTTAGGATTTGGTGAAATATATGTTACTCTGATGTGGACAATGGCAGTTTTTACTCAAGTCTGCGAGGTAAGCTGCTTTTTCAGCCAGGTGTATAATGACCCCGGAATATCACGGGAATGGAGTGGCTGGACAATGGGATTTAAGGCAGAACAGAAATGTAGTTCAAATATCACTTTATCTTACCTTTCCAACACTGCTGGCTTATGACTTGAGTTTACAACTGTGTTTTTTTCTTTCCTGTTATGTTTCATGTTCCAGTGATGCAGAATTTCACACAGAATGTGTTCGTGATCTGTCTTTGGGACTTTGTCACAAACTCCTGGTTTTCACCAGCTCCTGCTAAGCTGCTGAACTTGGCCCAGGGATTCAGTGGGAGCTGTTTCCCTGTGCACATCCTTGTTGCGCGAGCTCTCCCATAACTTACTCTCTGAAGATAGTAAAAATACGACAGTGCTTTTGTGAGAACATGCTGAGATTTAGGTTTAAAGGCAGGGGGAAAAAAGGCTTTCTATGGGTAATCTTGTTTGCATATGTATAAGACATGAAAAATACATTCATTTAGATATAGAAAGGGATTGCACAGATACTTAATTGAGATGCTATAAATACATGAACGTTAGAATAAGGTCTTGGCTTTTTCTTCATCTTTGTCTTCAGAATAGGAACATGCTTATGTAAGTAGATGAAGTTTAGGGACAGTTACAGTTGTTCATCTTCAAAATTTGTTTCTCTGAGTAACAGAAGGCTTCAGGAGAAATGTTTGGATGGATAGGGACTGGCGTTCTTTCTCATCCAAGCTCACATAAAAATAACTCAATCGCTATTATACAAACTACTTAAAAATAGCTTAAAATTTATTAGGTAGAATATAATATTTATTCTGTATTGTAATTTGAAAGTAGGATTTTTAACATCTGGGTATTAATGCATAGTGCTTTTTCATTCCAAAGCCATAAATGCAACAGCATAGAAATTTGAAGCACATAGAAGAGAAAACAATATATGCATATGATAAAAATACAAAGCCTAAATGTTTCTCAGTTTCTTCTGCAGCTCAAGGGAAAACAGTTTCTGAAGAAGTTTCATTTCCTCAGCTTTTCATTAGCAAACTATCCTCTAATAAATAGATGCTTTTCTATTTACATGCTGTTGAATGACTGTAAGATGTAGCAGGGCTCGTGTTAATGCGTGATAACACACACCACATGTTGAAACGCAGGGCTACACCTTCCTTCTGACAACACTCACAAAGCATATGTTATCTCTCAGCAACACTTGCCTTGTTGTCTCTCACTGCTAAACTTCATCACGCAATCAACTGCACATCACTTGGGAGAGCCCCCTGGGTTTCAGCTGGTCTCTTTTCTGCAATTGGCAGTCCATTGACTTAATAACCCAATGTGATATTAAAGGAATTCTTTAGGAATGAAATAGAATTGCAAGCAAGTCAAACAGGCACCGTTTAAGATTATGACTAAAACAAACCAATGAAATCTGTAAAATAGGAAGCTAAGGCTGGGGATCCATCTTTATCGTCCCTCATGTGCAGACAGGGTAGAGCTGGTAGAAATGTCATATTACTGTTTTCTGGGGTGGCTGGCACACCTCCCCACCCTGGCACAGCAGGGAGAGCTCTCCAGGCTGCAGAGACAGTTTTCCTTTCCGTGAGGCTTCAGACATCCAGCTCTCTGCCCTCCAGCCAGCCAGCAGGCCTGATCTGGGAAGTCTCCATGCTTGCTCTCTCGTTTTATCGTGGTGAGGATGCCTCACTTCTTTTAGGTGAAAATATGGGAAGAACAGCAGAGAAAATGGAGAGGATGAGACTGGTTGGGTGTGTGGTTAAGTGCACTTATCAGCTCTGAGGGAGGGACAAATCAGATAGCTAGAAGCCTCTATTAAACCCCTTCGGTATGTGAAAATAAGCAATGCATATGATTCATTTGTAAAGATTTTGTTCATGCACGTACTGTTTTCAGAAATGTTTTTTGAGTTACTCAGGAAGTATTGAAGAGGAGTGTTATGAAGCTTGTTTTCTCTTTCAGAGACTAAACATAACTTCTTGTAGCTTTTTTTTTTTTAAATGAGATTTCAGAATTGCAGTTATAAACAGAATTAAAAACAAATCAAAGAGGAAAGCGTGTAACTTGGCAAAGCTGAATTAGTTTGGCCAGACTCAGTGCAAAACTCCTCTGGTTTTAGATTACATCCTATTCAAGCAACAAAACTTTATGCAAAAGCTCCTGTTACAACTCATATTGGACAATTGCCCTTCCCAATTAATTCTTGAAGAACACAACAAAAATACTTTTCTCGAACTAGCTCACAGTGAGTATAAAACTGACATGCAAGAACAAATTCCTAATGCGAGTCTGGATTTGAACACAGAACCCTTTCTGGTGGTTTTAGAGAGCCTGAACTACGTGATTACTGGTAGCAGTGAGTCTTGATCCCATGTGGTTTTCTATTTATCCTGCTCCTCTCTGGAGCACTCCACCTGAGTTATGCAATGTTAATACCAATGTAAGACTCCTGCAAGCAGTGA
The DNA here is from genome assembly GCA_013400375.1 of Thinocorus orbignyianus. Lineage (NCBI taxonomy): Eukaryota > Metazoa > Chordata > Aves > Ciconiiformes > Thinocoridae > Thinocorus > Thinocorus orbignyianus. The sequence goes on from VXBW01001560.1 coordinate 988,352, forward strand.
TTGAAAACCTTAGAGGTATTCTACAAGCTTAGAGAGGGAGGCATGAAAAGCAGAGGGAACCTTCTTCTGGAATCCTGAAATAGCTAGCACCAGATCAATATTGTGATGGCCAAAACAACCCCCCTCCCCCCATGAATGTGGCTAGATTTACATATGGACCTAATAGTGGAGCTTCAGTATCCCATCTGGAACACGCAAAGAAGATAAGAATAAATAATCTTCCCTAAGTTTCAATTTCACAAATCCTGTAGTATAAGAAGGAGTTCATATATGTACATGATTATTTTGAAGTTGAAACGAACATAGCTGCATAGGTTTGGTTGGAGCAGGGTCATAAGTTCTCATGGGAGAGAGACTGGTTTCATCCCTTTCTTTAGCCTAACAATAGAAACGTTTTTCCCAAGGTTTAATTTGTGCTACACACCTGGGAACTGGTTTGGGCATCAGGTCCAAGTGCAGCAGGGTTTCTGGTCTGTACAGATGGGGCTGACAAACAGGACTTAGAGTAGACCCACATGTTTCTAGGGTGGTAGCTGGAGCTAGAAGTATCTGATATGGTACAGACACAGTCATTGGGCCACTGAATTCCCAAATTCAGTCCTGACAGAGATTGTCACGTACACAGAAGTACCTAAAGGAAGATGGATGTTTAGTCTTGTTCTTCTCCTTAAACATCTGTTAAAAATAGCATTTTTTATTATTATTTTTGAAACGTGCAGTACTGTCACAAAGACTTTACAGTTTACCGTAAGAACCTTTACAACACAAACTATTGTTGATGCAGTCTTTAAAATTTTGACTATTTGGTACTTCTTTGTTTGCTCACGGCTATTTTTTTGTGCCAAGTTTTCATCCATGGCAATTATTCACCTGTTTCCTGCTAAAAACAACATAGAGAATGTGTACGGGTATTGAATACTATTACTATATTAATTTAGTTTAGTTCACATCCAAATTCCTTGGGGGGAAAACAAAAAAAAGAAAAAAAAAGGAAAAAAAAAGATTTGTACCTGAAGAACACTAGAGATGTTTTTCATCTTTTAAGCCTGAAGCAAATATTTGAACTGAAAGGTCTGTTTTGAATTTTACAAACACAGTTTTGCTTTCAGATACGGAAACAAAGCTTTATAATAAGAAGAAAGCCGAAGAATATATATGAGCAGAGGTTGGAAGAGAACTTGGTCTCTATAAAATGACCATATCAAGTCTTTTAAACGTTATCATCGACTATAAATGTCAATATTGCTCGTTTTTCATATCAGTCACCTTCTGTACAAACAGGGCTGTTTATCGTGTCTGTTTCATTTCTGAAGGGCTGTTGCTTAGCCCTTCCCCAGGAAGTAAAACTATCACAGACATTGAAGGCATGAGGTTTAAATGTGTTCTCTGGAGACTAGCTCATTTTCACACTTGAAGAGCCAGTGTATGTAGGCCAATCTAACCACCTTCCTGGACAATTAACTTTCTTGTCTAGACTACCTGAGTAACAACATTTATGGAAGGAAAAAAAAAAAATCCTAAGTCTTAACCACTTTTGCAAGCATTAAGTTGACATCAGATTAAATGATCAGAACATAATTTAGGACATGAGTGACCCCCTTTTATAATAATAACCTCCTTTATATAGGCCTTTAGGTGACAAGGAAAACAAATGAACTGCTGGGATCTGTGTAATGGCCCTTGTAAAGAAGAAAGTAAGCCCAGAAATCTGGGGCCTAGTAGCTCTTTGCTCAGAGACGTCTGAACATCCTTCGGGCAGCCAGCTCTGAGATGGAAGAAAGTGGAGGCTTCATTAGAGTTTCTTTCATTTCCATGTATTACCTGGCCTGCTGGAGATGGAGACTAGTGATGATGGGCTGCTAAATTGTTGAAAATCTGTCATCTTTCAACTTTTACCTTGAAAGAAAAGACTATCTCACAGCATATTCTCACTCAGTCTCCTGGGGTGAAAGATCTATGGGACTACTGATGAAGCCGCAAGTGGAAAAGGCAGCAGAAGGAAGGGCAGGGATTGCAAGGGGAAGGCTCTTCCTACTCCATAAGTTTCTTCTTCCTGCTGTCCAGCTGAGAGTGGGGTTATCTAGCAACTCCTTTTAACTGATCCCTTTCCCTCAATAGATTAAGCACACAGCTAGCCATCATGACTCCGATAGTTTCTTCGATTTCCTCATCTGTTCCCTCACTTACAGCAGGCAAACCATATCCTCAGCTGCACTGAACTCACCAGTTGTTTATTTTAGCATCAGACATTTATAGGGACTCTCACTTGACCCGAAGGGGATCTAGATTAAGGAATAGTTAGTTTGGCCTAACTTAACCGTTGTGCCTAATTTCAGGAGGAACAGGATCTATGAAATGATGGACGTTATTCCCAAAAGATAATAATAGGATTTTAGGCTCAGGAAGATGTGGTTTGGGAAGGACCTCTGCCACTCAGTGCAGGAACAGCTGCAAAGTTAGAGTATTTTGGTGAGGGTTACTTGTCCAGTTGACGTCTGTTCCCATGTTGCACCTCTCTCATTATTACAATTTATTTTTTTTTTTCTTATTTCCAAGGAGAATTTCCCCTGCAGCAACTTCTGTTACTTGTAACGCTTTCGTTGTACACCTCTGAGAAACATCTGCTTCTATCTTCCCTCTAACTGCTGTTTAGGTAGTTGAAGGCTGCAATCAGATCTCTCCCTCAGCCTTCTCCAGGCTAATCAAAACCAGTTAATTCCCTGTCATTGTTCAACTACCATATGCTGCCTCCCCCTCACCATTTCAGTTGCGCTCTGATGGACTCCACAGTTTGTTGATGATGTGCTGGGAGACCTGAGATTGGATAAGGGGTTCCAGATGCAGCCTCACAAATGCCAAATAAATGGAAACAACAGGTCTCTATCAAAGTACTGGCTGTGCTTTTGTTAATGCAGTCCAGTGTGTGGTTGTCATTTCCAAGGGCACGCTGCTGACCCTTAGTCAACCTGGGACTCTGTAGGTCCTCTTCTGCATAGCTGCTACCCACTTAAGCAGTCTGTAGTCTATTATATCAAATCACAGTGCAGAAGTTTGCATTTACATCTGTCAGACTTCATGAGGTTCCTGCTAACCCATTTTTCCAGTTTATTGAGATCCCTCTGAACAGCAGCCTAAGCCCTCCAGCATACGAACCACTCCCCTCAACTTGGTGTCATCCACAGAGTTGCTGAGGTTCTAAATCTCCCCTTGTCCGGGTCACTGATGAAGATGTGAAATATCCTCAAGCACTACTGACCCATGAATAATAGCATGTATAACCGGACTTTGATCTACTGCCTAGCATTCCTTGAGCTCAGTGGTTCAGGCAGTGGTACCACGCACTGTGTAGTCCATCCAAACCGGACCTGTCACCTCAGCTGGGCAACTAGGATACTGTGAGAGATTGCTTTGGAAGCTTTGCTGAAGTCAAGTTAACCTGTAACCACTGCTCTCCCCTGTGCACAGACCCAGTCATTTCGGGGTACCTTGTGTTGAAGATCTTGGTATCATAGCAGTTGGATTTTTAACACTGGGGTAGCAGGAATAGAGAGTATAATTAGGTCTTTGATTTGGCTGAGGAGAGCATGCCACATTGTGGGGACTGTTCCAGAATCCCCCCTTTCGAGCTGCAATTAAAGATATGAAGTATATTAATATCTGAAACTTAAAACTCATCCCTGTATATTGGCTTGGTCACCTGCACGTCAAGATGGAACAAAAGTGTGCTGGAAAAAAGGGGATCGGTGCAAAACCAACCACGCTGTCTCACTGTGAAAAATTCAGTAGAGCTTGTGAGATTTTAGGAAGAAGTACATTTCTTTTTTCAGCAAACTCTTTGATGCTTCTCCTGGAGAGTACTTGAAACTGTAATTACCTCACCCTGAATCTTTCTGATTTATGCTGATATTAGAGACAGAAGTGTCAAGAAGTATCCAGGAAGGGGCACAGGGAAACAAAGAAGGGATTAGAAAGTCACGGCCCTACAATAATACGATGGAGAAAAGCATTTCATTTTATTAAAAAAGAGATGCAACAAGAAGCCTTTCAAGTGTTCCTCACTATCAAAGAAAAACCAAAAGCCTCTAACATAGTTGAATGACATAAAGGATTTTTTTTTCCCAGTTTAAAAATCCTTTAGAGTATTGCAAGGCTCCTTACAACTGAGACCTGTTTTCCACCACCATCTTGGAGTTATTTTGCTTGGGTTTGCCCTCTGCAATGCTTTTTCTTTTCCTGTCAGATATTTATGTTAGTATGCTGTATAAGAAGTGCTTGGGCTTGTGGAAAATATGTCAAATTGTTTAATGGAGCAAAAGCCATCTTGCCATTTCAAAAATGCCATGAATATGCCATGCTCAGTCTTCCAGCTACAGAGGGAATTGCAATTAAGGACAAAATCTATTTAACTGTGTCGTTATTTTCAAGTTGTGCGTGTGCACCCTAACGAACATGCAGAGTCAGTACCTCCAGAGTTTATGAGAGCATTCTAGAGAGGTTACACTCTGATGATCTATTATGTGATTATTTGTACCATTAATAGTTCTACTTTGGCTCTCCAGTCTACTTTATACTGGGCCTTTTTTCCTGTCCTTCTATCTCTAAGGAGCTCCTGTCAACTCGCCTTCTGTTCGCTACATCCAGAACCCCAAAATCAGGAGAAAAATCCTATTCTTTTTAGACCTTAACTTTATCAAATTACTTTGGTTTCCCTTTTTTTTTCCCCCCTGTTTTTCAAAGAACTCTTGCTCTTTTTATTCCATTTTGCCATTTCACCACACAATATTACACTCACTTGTTTTCTCTGCTGAGTGGCCAACGGGCTAAAGCTCCCCCAGCCCTCTGTGCTTGCAAGTTCCTAGTGAAGTACTCGTGCCTTCCAGAAATCAGCACTCTAGGAGGATTTTCAGTTGCCTGGCTATTTCTTCTCCTTTCCCTTGAAGTGGATGTTGACTGGAGTAGAGTTGAAGCACATGAGGCACCAGCTGTTGGCAAGGAGAAGGAGCGGTAAAATCCTTAGGCATTCAGCTACTTTGCCAAAATTTAAACAGCATCTGAAAGGATGTCCTCTTCAGAAAAAAAATGAGATGTTTTCAGTAACAGAGGAACAGTAAAAGAGATGAACTTTTTGGTTCAAAACATAGTAGATTTACAGAATATAGAGCATAAAATCCCACAAGTCAAATCCTTCATATTATTTTTTTGTTACCACAGCGTACTGAAATAATCTGCTTTTAAATTTAAGGTGTCTTACACATGGCATGGAACTGCAGCAAAATATAAACTAAATTTTAAAATTCTGGATTTAAAAATGGTCTCCTGAGTGACTTGGCATTGGGAGCTGTTTATGTTGTAAAAAACAGAGCTGCTTTGATCAACTGGGACTTGTCGGCTTCAGCAAAACACTGTTTACCCTGTAGTGTTATTACTAATGCTCAAACTAATTTCCAAACGAAAGATAGTCATGAGGTACTACCATAACCAGATATTTAATGCAAATTCTGCAAAGTCATAGTCAGTGTTGCAATGATCAAAACAACACACAGGCAATATGGTCTGAAATATTTACATGCTATATTCCCCCTCAAGGGATTTTGAGTAAGCATCTGCCCTTGGCTATAGGCAGGAGCGACAATTGTGAATACATTTGTCATTTAAAACTTCAAAACAGTTTGCTGAACCAAATATATTTCATTCTTAGGATGATTTTTTAAATATTCCATCTCTTGGCATTATTTCCTGTATGGGAATTCCCTCCAGATGGGTATATTACATGCCTCAGTTTGTACCTAATGTGCTCTGTGTGTGTCGCACACTACTGGAGCCCATGCATACTGCTACAGAGCTGTGATCGTTTCTACAGTGTCGGCTTAAATTGGTACTTTAAAAATTAAATTAAAATTGGTAATTTTATTTTCAAGCTCACTATTCCTACACGCTACCTCAGCCCCGGATGAGCCAGCCTCCTGCGTTTTTCTTGGGGTGGCACGGAGGTATTTTGCCAAACTATGCAAATGCAACCTTTCTTCTTTAAACAACCTAGACAATGCAGAGATTAGACACTGGAAACTTCTTAACTAATTTCCGTGTGTTTTATTGACTTTCACTGTGGGAGACAGTTTTTGACCTTGAAAGATAATTGCACAAATTTGCTTCTATTAAGATCCCTCCCCACCCTCCCGATAATTTAATAAGTATAGGAGCCCGATAAATAAAGCATGTAATGTCAGTGTTATGGAAGTTTAATCATTGGTCATTACAGTAGAACAAAGTAATTTAATAATTGCTCTGTGAAGTACCATTAGTGCATGTTAACTAACTGCTGTGGGATGCTAGGCATCTGAGGAAATGTAGAATATCTCTCCAGAGTGCAACAGCAGTCTCTCTCTCTCTCCTGCAAATGGCATGCCTCCAAAGAAGGTATCTCTGCCCCAGAACCTGATGCAGAGGTGCCAGCTCAGTAAAGGAAGAGCAAGATGTTTGGTTTCCTGGACAACTGGGCTTCAGTTAGCTTTACAAATAACCTAGCAGCAGGTACACACTGTCAGCTCCTGGAGCAGAGCTGTCCTGGTGGTTTGGGTTTGCATAATGCTCCAGTACAAGGAATATTTCTTTCCTGTCCCTGATGGACTGCAAAATTTAGTGGACTGTAGTGAACTGTAGTGAATGTAGTGAAATGTAAAGAACTTGTTCCTAATATCCAACCTAAATCTGCACTTCTCCAACTTAAAGCCATTACCCCTCGTCCTATCACTATGCAGACCTTTGGAAACAGACTCTCCCCAGCTCTCCTGGAGCCCTCTTTAGGTACTAAAGGTTGCTATTAGATCTCCCCGGAGCCTNGGCTGTTATTAAGTCTCCTTAGAGCCTTCTCTTCTCCAGGCTGAACAACCCCAGCTCCCTCAGCCTGTCCTCGTAGCAGAGGTGCTCCAACCCCCATTTTTGTGGCCCTCCTCTGGACCTGCTCCATAAGGTCCATATCTTTCTATGTTGAGGGCTCCAGACCTGCACACGGTACTTAATGTAATATAATCAATGATAAATGTGCAGCAGATAAAATTATTATTGATCTTTGTGGATTTCTTGGCTTTTGAGTAAGGGTTAATTGCAATTTTTTACTGTATATTTCTTTATATTTTTATTTTTAATACGCAGATCAGTCAGCAGCATCAGCAGCGATTGGGTGTTGGGGTGAAGAGAATTTGTGAGAACACTCTCAGTTTTGGTTTTGGTCACAGCTGGCATCTTTATGGGCCAGTGTGGATACGGCTCAGATGAGACTCTGTGCTATTACAGCCTAAATAGTTAAGACAAACAGTGCTGTAAATGTCATCCAGAGTTATAACTCTCCGAATGTCCAAAAAGGAAGAATACCTCCTGGACTGCCTGTGTTTTGTACCTTTTTTGCCAACTCCATATCTCCCCCTCACACACTCTTTATTATTCCTGTTACTGGGGGACTGTTGATGAACATAACACCAAGACAGAACTGTAGGATGAGAAGCTGTATCAACGACAGGAAATTAATTGCAGATGCTTTGTTTACTCTTCCTCTCTCCCCCTTTGCTGCTCGTGTCCTTTCTTAAATGTGCTTCTAGGTATTGTTGGCAAAATGGATCACTCACTCAGAAAGGACGGTACACTTACGTAAGTTTAGATCAGGGTTTTGTTGTTTTTTTTTTTTTTTTAATTTATTTTTATTTTCCCCAGCTGAAAGAGTGAGGAGTGTCTCAGGAAAGTTTTGCGGTAGGTTACAATTAGCTCATGGCATCATTTCTTGCAGTAGGGCTTGTTCTTTGAATTGCCTGAAATTTCATTTGACAAGCACTGTTTTGAGGACATTGTTAAAACCCTCAGCATTTCTAAGGTATCAGAGGCTCTGCTTGCCCTTCACTGGCATCAACACAGCACTTCCAAAAACTCCACGATAACTTCAAAACATTTGACAGCTGTTTATGCAGTTAAATTTAATTTTGAACTCAGGTGCATTTCAAAATAAGGACACCAGGCGTGCAAAGTTCTTCCTATTCTTCAGGAAAATGCTGTCTCAAAGGGGTAACTTCCCCCTCCCTCAGGAGAGGCTCATTAACAATCTGTATCTCCTCTAGTCTCCCTTTTTGGGCTGTGAATCATTCTAGCCCCGCTGTGCTGCCTCCTTCCCTCCCTTGTGTACAGAACGGGCACGCACTGTTAGTTTTACTGCAGAGTAATTCCTGCTGCCTCAAAAACATCTTAAATTCAGCTTCAGGAATTTGAAACACAGCTTTGGAGCGTGTTCAGTTTCCAGAGTCCTACAGTCTGTCAGTGCTTCCTGGCTGCAATCTGGAACCCGCGGTTTTATCACAGCAAGCATTTCTTTATCATGGATTCTTTATATAATATGTGCACAACCTACAGTTAATGGTGTGGAAATGTTTTATTGCAACTTCCTCCTTTAAGTAGATGTGTTTCTAAATTATTTTGCCTAAAGCGTCTGCTATGCCTCCTGTAACTCAGGCAGTATTAAATCCCACTTTCAGTTAGACTCCAAACTGTACGAATCTCGTCTTGCTCAGTGTTTCCTTATCCTACTTCTGCCAGGCCTCTTGGTGAGGAATACCTTGTGGCCATCCACTCATGTTAGATGATTTAAACTCCCGCCAGGGTAAAATAATGCACAAATAGAATTAATAGGGCTGTAAACTGACAACACAGTGTATTGAAATTCGATAACAGACCGGCAAAGAGTCGAAAGAAAAATGCACTTAAATTATTTATAAGCAGAATACCCTCCTGTTCCTTCAGCTAACTGTGATCTTTGAACACAGTGGCTGGCGGAGAAGTAGATTGTGCCTTTGGTGGCATCCTGTTCAATGACACTCTCCTTTGACTGGGGTTCAGCAAAGTACATTTTTCTCAGCGTAACATTTCACTTCTTGCAGATGCTTTTTCCTCTGAAGTCTACCAAGCTCCAGACAGTTTTAATCCTTGCCCCTCAAGAATGCTCCTTCTCTAAAAGGTGGCTGATCGTAACTCCAAATTGATGTGTGGTTTTACTTAGAGATGCAATCACCTCTTGGCATGGCCCGGGTATCGTTTCTCGTGCTTGGAAAGGCTGACTGTGAACTCCTTTCAGCAAAGGATAAGCCCCTCCTCTCTCTGTGTTGGTTCACTGAAAAGTTTCTGAGTCTCCTATGTCTTAGCTTGGACATGTCTCACCACTCTCCCTTCCACCTCCTGTTTTATTCTTGGTATTTTGGAACAAGCTTGCAATTTGGAAGGACCAGGAATCTTATCACTTTATCTGCAAGAGCTGGAGTTGGAACAATACATCAGTATTTTTTATATACCTAAGTTCTTATATATACATGTTTTTTATACATAAGGTTTTTTTATATGACCTCTGACTTCTGTTATCTCTGCAGGGAGATGCTTGGTTTATTGGCGACTTTTTTTCCTCCGTATCACAGTCTTTTAGCACCCAGAAGTGGTATGTTTGGTTAATTTACAGATCTGCAAGGCTCCTTGATTCAAGACACAAATTACCTTAAAGAAACAAAGCTCCCAAAAGATTAATTCAGATATATACTTACGGACATGGAGATATTAGTTTCTACATTTATAGTAGCCCTTTAAAACTCAACAGAGATGCTCATCTTCTTATTTATTGGGTAATCATGTTTCTGTTTTTATGAATATTATTGTAAGATGGTATCATCACACAAGGGAATAAAACAACCCCTGACCTCAAGTTATTATTTGCCAAAGAAGTTGGATTGGTGGTGAGTAGTGACAAGTCAGAGACTGATGGGAAAATAGCTTTTCACTGGAATTCCACTCTATGAAATAGTCTTTTAATAAAAGGAAGTGAACATTTCCAGGTATGGAAAATACAGATGATACTTCTGCATTGCTATTTGAGCTGTACTGTGTTTGTAAACTAGAAACTGGACTTCATGGTTGGAGAATGGCATGTGCCTTTTCAGCCAGGAGGAACAAGTATGGGTTCAGTCTTTCAGAACTGGCAGTGTTAAGGAAATCAGGCAATGAATTGTGTTGCTGCTCTATTTATTCCACTTATTTTTGTTTGAGTTGGGTTCATCAGAACAACAGCAGCGATGCTAAGGCAGACTTTGCTCAGCAATACCTTTTGCAATGAGTCTTTCGTGCAGAGTTCAATTCATTTTGTTTCACATAACCCTGATGGATTTTAGATAATTTATGTATAAACAAAGCAATACCACCAGCTAGATCTTGAAAACCCAACCCTCAGTTGTGTATCTTGCAGTCAGACAGGGTAGTTTTCAGACAGTGATGGACAAATTTTGCCTCCAGAAGTGTGTACTGGTTTCAGTGGTTCCTGGGGATGAAGATATGAGTCTTTGAAGAGACAGATAATATGGGAAGTGCTCTTAAGGGAAGAATGTGAAAAGGTGTGGTCCAAGGGTATAACTGGTCTAAAAGATCCCACCTGTAAATGTTAAATGTTGTGCAGAAGATTCGTTGAGGAGCTTGATACTGGATTCTGAAAAATGGTAAAAGATTAGAGTTATGAATTAAATGTGGGGCTACATTCTCATGTACACTATAATCGTATTGTGGTACGACTTTTTAAATATACCCTATATAAATTTAAAAATTTATAAATCTGAAAATTCAAATCTCGATCCTAAATACCTGGAGTAGTGCTCAGCCCTACTACTTTTCCATCTTCATTTGTGGTTGCCCCTTATTTTTGGTTGATTAAAACTTGGTCGTGGTCTTTGATGGAAATGAACGACAATCAGGCAGGTGAAAATCCTCTTTCATTTTAATCAGTTGCTTTTAGATCACAGTATCTTGTTTTCTATTTTTGTTCCCCATTGTTTATGGTTGAAGTTCTTTGTGTTTTCTTATATCCTGCAGACCTGTTAGTTGATTGGCATGAATTGACTTAGTGGAATTTATGCTCTGTTGATCTCTTCAAATTATTTTGACATTTTCAATGCTATATGAAATTACCGTGTTATTCTCCTTTAATTTAAAGGGTTACAGTCAGTTTAAACAGTGATGTTTGTACTGCACGTACATTAGCTATATTGTGGAGGAGACTACAAATAAATTCCAAGTAAATCTATCCTTTTCTTATCTTATTATAGATAAAGATGCTTTTTAAAATACTTCCAGATAAATTTTTTTCAGTTCTTTTTTTGTTATTTGGGATTTTTTTTTTTAAGAACATTACTTTTAGACTTAATTTGGTGGGATTGCTTAAAAGTCCAAATCCACTGCAGAAAAAATGATACAATAACAGGAGTGATTTCCACACATGAAATAAATTTTATTTCTTTATTTTCTGTAAATAGGCTACTGACTTCAATAAAATTATACTAACCTATTCTAGCTGGAGGTATGACACATTATGCACGTTTCCTTTTTGCTGTAGTCCCTTTTATTCATTATTATCCATCCCCAGTGTTTCTCCCTCTCTCATCATAGAATCATAGAAGGGTTAGAGTTGGAAGGGACCTGAAAGATCATGGAGTTCCCACTCCCCTACCCTGGGCAGGGACACCTCCCACCGGAGCAGGTTGCTCAAAGCCCCATCCAGCCCAGCCTTCAACACTTCCAATTCTCCTCCTTCTTCTCATCCCCTTCTCCCTGCCGAAACAGAAGTTATCGGCTTCCCTCACCTCTCTTTTTGATACCCCAAACCAAGCATCTTCTGCCAGGTCTCCTGTCTAATGCTGTATTTCTGAGGAGCCTTCATCCCATGGTCTCATTTTCTGCCTTCTGACACTTTTCCCAACTTTGCTTCCCATTATGCTAACAAACAACGGGGCGGTGTTAGGTCTGCTCTGCACTGCTGTGCTGACCTATTTGCTTCTTCTTCTGTTTGACAGCCTTTGCTGTTTGTCTCTTGCCGAGTTCACAGCGTGCAGGGTCTTGAAATAGAAAAGATGGAACTATCCCTTTGTTTTGAGTTTATAGAGCAAGTAGCACATTAGAGCTCTCGGATGCTGGGGGATGTAAATTAATCTACACCCTGCTGGATGTGCTCAGTGTTGATAATTCCCAATCGATGTCCAGGAGTCAAAAATATAAGATTTACTAATTATTTAATTATATTAAATATTATTTTTGTAATTTATTAATGTTTATTTTATTAAAATATTAATATTTATTATCTTAAAATAGACTTTCTACACAGGATGTATTTTATGTAGAAATCACATAGAAAAATAGATGCTGAATTCCCCTCTCCCTCTCCCCCCCTCCCTTTTCTGTGTTTTAATGAGTTTAGGAATCCTTCAAAAGTAATCATTTCAGATTTCCTTAAATATATATACTCCTCTAATTAAAGGGGTATATATTTACAGGTCAGTGGATTTGCCAGCTTCCAGTCAGAGCTGTAGAAAACATTACACCTTTTGATGTTTGAATTTCCCCCAAATGTGGGGTAAGAGGAGAAGGAGAAAGGGAAGAGTTAATGAGATAGCAACCTGTGGAGATGACCTCCTAGGCTTTGGCCATATGCAGAGCTTTATTTCTGTTCAGCACTCTGGGTGCAGCTCTGCAGAGGGCCAGAGAGCGTAACGCCACACAATTTCTCTATTTGTGATGTCTCCACAGGCACAAAAAGCTCTTCGTGCACTGGGACTCGTGGTTTTTTTTCCCCTGTTTGCAGGGTTCTACATAGTTATTATCTGAGCCAGATAATGCTGATTTCACTGGTGTTATCTCTCTCTCTCTGCGCTGCTGCATATGATTTCCCAACTCTTTTGTTTTCCGCTTGATGCTCTCATGACTCCGTTGACTTCAAAAGATTGACAGTTCAATCCGTGCTGGCAGCATCTTTGCAGGAGAGACAGGACTGTTTTTTAAAGTAGCACCTTAGCAATGAAATCTTTGATTGTATCGAGGAGTTCTCTGTGTCAGAGTGAATTTAAATTGCAAAACGTTCTATTTGGAGAATTAACTGTCAGATGATGTTTTTAGCTCTCGGAAATTTAAATGTCAGAAAAGATGCTTGTTCTTTATTGGGTACCATTAAACTCCTCCTTCTCATAAAGTCTCTGTGCTCACTGCTTTTCGCTGAGGAACACACAAACAGAAAACTGAAGAGGTGATGAAAGTACACCTTATACTTTGTACAGAGCAAACCAAACACGGCTTTTACATCCCTTTTGAAGTTTATTTTTTAATTCTTATTAATTAGGGCTTCGCATTATTAATGTGAACGTTATTAGTGTTTATGCAGATTTCTAAAGCTTCATCAAAGATCCTTACAGCATAATGCAATTAAGTTTCAGTTGATTAGGCAATTATAAATAAATGAGAATTTTTCCTGTGTGAACAATGCGCTCAGATAAACTGTTCTGTGGAAGCAGCGTGATGAAAGGAGTGCTGCGGGAGGGCTGTCACATTTATTATGCAAACTTAGAAAATCCTCGGAATCTGGAACTTTTAACATTCTCCACCCGGCTTCTATTGATTTTTTGATAGGGAAAACCAGATAAGATGTAAATTAGTGCCCGATTTTTTTCTCTTTAAGTCAATTATTCACCATAAGTCATGGCTGGGAGACATTTGCATGTTTAATTCAAGCTTAGTGGTGGAAAAAAAATACGTGCTTTGTACTTTTCAAACATTTTAATTAAACCAGTGGCATTTATGAATATGAAACAAGTAATAAATGCATTTTATTTGTTCAAGAGATTACTGATGGATGATAATATTCTAATTTGGAACAGTTTTACAGGTTCCTTAAAGTCTTTCAAAGCTTTTAATGTTTAATGCAGAACAGTGCTTTTCGAACTTTAAAGTAGACACTGCAGCAAATAATAAACCCTTTTCACTCCTGGTGCCATCATTTCCAACAGAGACTGATGTGTGTGTAGAACGTACAACCAGAGATAAGTGACAGAACGTGTAACCCACGTGCTTACACCCTTTATTATGTTTTGCAAGATGGGAATGTATTTGAAAACCTTTTAATCATTAAACATCAACTTTTGAATCCTGAGAGCGGCGTAACTGACCAGGCATCCTGAAAGGGATGGATGCTTATTTATGTGCATGTATTTGATGGATGGGCAAAATCCTGTAACCAGTTCTTGCTAATGAAGCCTAAAATATATTCCTGACAGACACACACATTTTGAAACTGCACTAACTGATGTCTTATTCTTATTTCTTCTTACTGTTCATGCTGCCCTTGTGCATTCAGTAATTGGTTTTTTTGCCACATAATGTAAGCAACATGAAGACAATGAGATCATCTAAATGAAGCACATATTTAAATATTTTGCAAAAATTCAAACGTTTGGGTTTTTTTCCTAGAACCCTGCCTGGCTGACAAAAAGGCCACATTTGTCTAAATTAAGAGTTGAATCTTCTGCTGTGAATGGGAAAATCACATTGATGACTGAACTTGATTTAAATGGTATCAGCAGTATCTCTTTGGTATGTCTGATCCCTCTGATTTCAACAATTTTGTCTTCAACAAGGGATTTATCACAACCAAAACCAGAGGTTACCTTTTAGCCTGCTTTTCTGAGGAAGTGAAGATAAGGTGGTCCAGCTTCTTGTCTGTCTGCTGCTAGTATCCTGGGGATCTGTTGACCCACTTCAATCTAATTTGAAAATTAAAAAATAAATAAATCTTTGGGAGTTTTATTGTAATCCATGGCTATATATAGGACATCCAAGAATTCGTTGTTGTACACATTTTTCTTTATCACATCCTTGCCAATTTGCTAAAAGTAGAAGGCATCATATATAGACTTGATGTAGCATAAATGTATGTATATATCAGAAAGAAAGGTAAGTTCATTCTTTGTTCCAGAGAAAATACCACACTTTTCCCCCTGTTTAAAAGGTGGAATGAAATTAATTTCTCCATATTACACATATATATATGTATATACATATTTTTTTAAATCACCTTAATATTTCCTTTTGCCAACATTCAAGTATTAAACTAAATAAGATGATAAATAAAATGCTGATGAGAAATACTTCATTCCAAAGGTATTGCAACAGTGATACATCTTTTATAAATTAATTTTTCTCTTATGCAAAATTATAACTACAGCCACATTTTTCTCATACATATTACTTTTTGACAAACTGGTATTTTTCAGTTGACAAGACATTAATTGACAAAAGTTTTAAGCAACTCTTCTGTCCATATGAGACACAAGTTCCTCTCACATTGACAGAAATCTGAGATAATAATTTCTTAGAGATGGATGCACAGAAGAAAACAAAGAATCCAGGCAGGAGAACTAAAAATTCCTTCGATTATTTCATCCAAAAATTGGAATGCATTGCTCATAGTTTATGACAAATCACATTGTTTTCTTACCTTAGGTTATAAAAATTTAATTACCTAAATATTCTTTCATTGATTTAGTATGTTTTCCTATTGGCAAAGGGTTCAGCAGTGTATTTTCCAGCCCATTTCATAGTTCAATTTTGGATGGGTCTAGTGGCAGGACTTCGTTCCTCTTCTCAACTGTGGAATTGATCTTGCAATCTGACATGTTTCTTAATGGTCATTTAAAATCTGATTTGTATCTTTATGCCTTTTTAAACGCAGTTTGAGTAGTATTGTTATTCTTTTATTGCACAAGGATAGGCAACATTCTACCACAAAGAACTAGCAATGTATAGCAAGAAGTGTTTGGGCTTTATCCAGGGGTCTGATCTTTTATCTGCCTCGCTAACAGTACTTACAGGCAACATTTGCATTTATATGTACACCCACATATATATATAATGGGCCAGTAAGCTATTTTCCTGTTTTCCAAATACTTGTGAGTGGTGCTTATCCAGTCTCTGACATACAGAGACTCCTTTCATATGTACATGCTTTCTTGTTTCTGGTTGCTGACGTGCTAGATCATGGTGGATAACTGGATGGCAACTGGGATAGTTAATTTTTTCAACTCTACTTCTGAGACATTCGTTCTTTGCAAAGAGAAGTCTAGCAGCATGACGTTCTGAGAAGGCAATGTAATGAAGTAAAACTAAATACAATGAAATATCAGTAATATCTTGGCCACAAGGGCCCAGTGCTGGCTCATGGGCATCCTGTTGTCCACCAGGACTCCCAGTGCAATCTGGTTATTTCTACACCAAAGGCTAGTGCAGCACACACTGAGGACAGAGGTTTCATTTACTCCAGCCTGCTGGGGATCCAGGAGCGGGTGTCCACATGGCAGCTTTGCTGGTGCTCAAATTCACACAGGTGCTGAGCAGGCACAGGGAAGAAACTTGGGGAGTAACCTGTGGCCACGTTGGAAGCACAGGGCTCTGAATTGTGCCTTGGCAAGTGACTTCAACCTCTGTTCCATTAAATAAGTTGATATCAGTATACCAGTGGAGACCTGAAGTGTCTGATGCAAGTAAAATCTTCAACAAAAAATAAGCCAACAGTGCACTAAATCATCAATATATTCCACATACTTTTACTGAGTTTGACCCCAGTACATTTAACCATTTCTTTAAATTTGACTGTGTTTCTTCTATGCCATATAATCATCACTAAAACTGAGAGCCGTTGAACAGTGACTTGTGCAGGATATGATGGAAAAGAAATGGAAAGGGAAAGATCCTCCATGATTAAATCTGCAATAGCTTGTTATCCTGGTTTCGCCATACGATACACTGGCAACATGATGTATAGCAACCCTCTTCCCCCACAGCTGTAATTATAGAGAGTACACTTTCTTAATGGGGGCTATAAATTTCAGAATGAGAAGCCTTTCCAAATTTTCCTCTTTTAGCAGCAGTAGGGCATCCACAAAAGCACCGATTTTTATCTGTATTAATATTTTTTTAGCCAGCATGTCCAGGACTGAAACTCCATACAATGAAAACCAAATCTTGAGGTAATAAAAATCAATAAAGGGGTATTGATACGTTAGCATTAGCACGTTAAGGTTGTAAGTCTTCCGTTAAGCCAGTTATTAGGGCTTTCTTGTATGCATCTCATATTTTGCTGAATTGAGAGATACCTTTCTGGATGCATTCAGGTAAATCCATCTGCAAATAGAAATGGATTTAGCCATGTTACAGTAAGGATGATTAATTGCTTTTCTTGAGCTTGCCTTATCCAAGAATGATGGATAACACTCTTTGCTCCAGTTTGAAGAAAAGGAAGGAGAGTTTGTGTAACAAGAATCTTTGGTAGTGTCTCCGGAGAGCTTTGCAGAGCCTCATAAGCTAGCCTGCAGGGACCACAGGAGAAATAACAGTGTGTCCAGAGGATCTACTCACAATGCTAGTTTTCCAGCCCTGATCTTGAATAAAACAATGTCTTCAAATCTTCATTTGTATTTGAACAGATTAAAAAAAAAAATCTGTGGTGGTTTTGTTTTGTTTTTGTTTGTTTGTTTGTTTGTTTTTTCTATTAACAATAATATCATGATAGCATTCAATATAATAGTAAATTTGGTTGTAGAAATCATCAAATCTATTGCAACAATAGCCCTAACTTCAGTGCAGAAAGTGTTATACTGTACTACCACATTTGTATCACAATAGACTTAGTTCCACAGGTGATAGGAATGTTTTGCTACCATCAGAAGGCCGTACAGGCACATGCATTGAACCAGCATCTGATAAATATTTCAGTAGCACACAACAAGTGAAGTTATGTTGTCAACTCTCCTTGCATAAGCACACTAATGGGATTAATTATTTTTCTTAAAATATTATCAGTGCAGTAGAAGTTTGAAGCAATGTTCTGTCTTCTATCTCCGTCTGATTTTACTTGGACTGAACATGCATTGAAAAACAAATGGTGATACGGATGCAGTTTGGTTACATCTTTATCAGAATTTCATCTACACAAAACAACATATTTCTTTAGTCCCTTGAGAAGTTCCTTTGTACGAGTTTCAGAAGTCTGGATCTGCCATCACTCACCTCTCATAGTTTCAGTATTTGCAGGGCAAAATGAAAGTGTAGAACCATAGGAATGCATCAGAATACATGTAGTACACTCCCACCACAGCTGCAAAAGCACTGTGTTGGCAGGGTAAGTGATCCCTTACTGAGCTGTGCGCTGCCCTACCCAGGTTGTTACCACTACCCCAACTTGCTGTGACAAAACTAGCTCAGGTACGTGTACAACCAATTCATTTCTGCTGCTCTGTTGTAGAGATACAGCCTAGAATTTCCATACAATACTTGCTGTTGCTTTCTGTGAGGCTATGGAGGGCTGGGGAAAGCTTCACAGTGTTTTACCTGGGGTACTTTATCTTCATTATTTTGAAAAGTTTTAGAGCTAGGGTTTCCCTTAAGATTTTGGTTTAAAATACAGTTTATCTAAATTGCTGTTGGTTGACTAGTAGTGTTAGAAGAAAAAGCAATTTATCATGAAGGATGATTCTTGATTTATCATCAAGATTCCTTTGAGAATGGCAAATGTCTGCTTTTTCTTGGCAGCAACAATATGAACGCTGTGAATGATGAAATAGTTGCTCAATAAATACCGGTTAGTTGGATACAGGTTTTTGTTCTGTGAATTGATTGTTTGGATAGAGTAATTGGAGTAATTCTTTAAAGATGTGACAAACTTTCTACTGGCTATTAAATCAAAAGCAAATAAATGCAAAAGCAAATGTATTTATTTAATAGCACTTAAAATACACAGGCTCAGATGGAAAGCAAAAAAAATCCAGGAATCACGTCAATGACATTGCTTAAATGAGGCTTGCAATCACTGTCTAACTTTTATAATCTTTGCTTATATTGCAATGAAGATAGTGAATACTTCAAATCATTACAGTTCCGTCTTCGTGCAAACCAGGAAAGAACTTGAAGTTACTGGGAGGTCTTTAAGAAGCAGTTGAAAATCTCTTGTTCTTGATATTCTGGAATTCTATTTTTTGAAGTGATAGTTTTCAGAGTAGGAAGAGATGTAAGGAGGCAGAAATGCTTCATGCTATTTTGACTTCATAGGATTTAATTTTTAAAAGGATTTAAATCACAGGATTTGAGTCAAAGGATTTAATTATTTACATTGGATGAGTAGCTATACTAACAGAATACTATTGTATAAATTTGATTTGGTCTGGCATATATAATGTCATCTTCTGTTTCCAGTAGTAGGCAGGGGCAAAATGATCTTTGATCACTACGTGCAGAGCATTCAGCAGCAGGATTGTGATGTGTGTATTTATCTGGAGTCTAACAACAGCCATTTCAATCACAAACTGATGGGGTTTTGAATGTTTAAAATCTGAATTATGACACAAACCCTCTGGTAATACACTGCACCTCTTCTTTAACAGTGTCCACACCAGCAAAATGTCTCCTTCACTACTGGGAAAATCTGAAAAAGAAAATACGTGAAAAACAGTCTTCTCTTTGAAGACAGGTAAAATGAGAAAATGTAATGCTCTATAAGTTTAAGATGAAGAGCTGAAATTATGAAATAGGGGCTTGTAAATTAAGAGGCTCTAACTCTTCCTTCAACTTCGCAAAATTATTTGATTGCAATGAGTTTTTGTCAGGAATGTTTGCTTATAAACGAGGAAATGAAAGGAAAACACACAGAAACCACCCAGTGAGCAAGGTCACCAATTTTCTGACATCACAAAATGCTTTGCTCCATGCAAATACATCTGTGCTTAGTTATATCGCAAAGAAATATGAACTAAAATATTTACTATTTGCTAAAAGAGGCAAAAAGGATGGACTGGAATGGCAAATTTCACATGGTGAATGCTGGGGTTGCCCTGGTGGGGTGTGGGTGCTGACAGCCAAGTGTCAGGGGGGTGGCACAGGGATTGCTGGGGCATGGGAGGTCACCAAGGAAGCAAGTCTTGGAAGCAGTGCAGCATAGGAGTCGTCCCACTTGGTTGCTGTTTTGCCATTTAAGAGGTTGAACTGCTAGTTTTATTTGTATAAAATTTGTCTTTCAGCCACTCTGGGGAGCACACTGTGCAGAAAGGCCTGGGTAGACCCTTCTCAAGGCTCAACAGGCCAATTCAGGGCTGTGTCTCAGCTGAAGTTGAGTTTGGGCTCCAGCTGCATAATCTTGTGCTTATAATTATCAGCAAGGAGGAACATCTGGGTCCCTCAGGTGCCTGTGTGGGGGCTGCTTTGCCCGTCCCAAGCCTCTGGTGGCCCCCTCTGCCCACTGACATCTCCCCTGCTGGCCCCCAGCCCCCCAAGACCCACCACAGAGAGTTCGTTAGGATGCTTCTGCATTGTGAAATCCTCGCCTTTGAGAGAGTGTGGATGAAAGACAAACCTAATCTTTTATGCTGGTGTAAGCCAAAAGGTAAAACAAATTCTGTCCTTTTATGTATAATCTTGTGTTTATTTAATATAATATATATTAACTACATGATAGTGAGAGGTGTTGCTCCATCTGGAGAAGAGAAGGCTCTGGGGAGACCTTACAAAAGCCTTCTATTACCTGAAGGGGACTTTGGGAGAGTTGGCGAGGGACTTCTTGTCAGAAAGTGGTGATAAGACAAGGGATAATGGTTTTAAATTGGAAGATGGGAGAGTGAGATGAGATCTCAGGAAGAAAGTCTTTTCTGTGAGGGTGCTGAGACCCTGGCCCAGGTTGCCCAGAGAAGCTGTGGCTGCCCCATCCCTGGAGGGGTTCAAGGCCAGGCTGGATGGATCTTGGAGCCACCTGGGCTGGTGGGAGGTGTCCCTGCCTGGGGCAGGGGGGTTGGAACTTGAGGATCCCTTACAACCTTCCAAGGTCCTTTCCAGCCTTAACCATTCTATGAGACTTTGAACTATATAATAATATTTAAATATAATGTAAAAATTAATTCCTTTGAGGTGTGATATTTATATTTTGTTTAGTGCCTGGGAACTTTGGTGGCCGAAGCTGGCAGGTTCTCTGTATCTGTGACCCTATCCTACCAGTACAGAGGCTGCTTTGAAATTAGTTTTGTAGGTTGCTGGGATTTCACTTTCTAAAGCCCCGTTTTCAAGCTCCTTTCTGCCCCTGTGAGAATAGGAAACTTAAAAATATCATGACACTTGCAAAGAATAGAGGATATAAGAGTGTTATGGCAGGAGTGTGTAGGACGGACTCGGGGTCAAAACGTGGAAGTTTGTGTGACACTGAGCACAGTCCTGCTGTTTATGTGTACATGTTTATGTAAATATTTATGCTTCGAGACGAATATCTCTGAAGAGATACTTACTTCATTATTTCTTGTATTAGTCTAACCTGGTAACATATGTTAGAACATGTCTTCAAGTTTAAACTAACACAATCTCAAGTTGTGACAAATGAGCCCTTTTAATAGTGACAACCTTCCTTTTACAAACAGCAAGCGTACTTAGGGATTATCCACTACAAACAGAAAGCATATTTAGATATCATCCAAATAAATTAAAATATATGACTGGCTGGATGCACTTCATTAGATGGGATTTTGGGGTGTTGCAGGGACAGTAGTCAGTGCATTAAACATTATGATTTTCAAAAATGTACTTAGTACAAACTGTGGAGGAGACAACCCAAGTGTAAAATGACAATATCCAGGCAAAGTTATTTTTTCCACCCAGAAAGGAGGCTTAGTCAATAACTAAAATAAGCAATTCATATTTGACTTAAGATAAAAAGAACTAAAATAATCTGGTTTGGTTTTTTTTTCACTTGGCTGTGCTTTAGCATTCAAATTTAAGCACAAATGGAAGCATAAACATGCTGTCTTTGAGAGCTGCTTTTACCAGTAAGGCACTTAACATGCAAATCTGGAACATAAATTTAGCTTATAAATGGCATTGCAGAAAGATTACTGTTCTATCTCCTTCTGTAGCCAGAAAGAATGTGGAAAACTTGTTTCAGAAATAACTGTAATTCAAGGAGAAACTGGCACAAGTTATTATAGTCTGTTCATAGAAGCTTGCACCTTAAACTGGTGCATGGCATTGCTAACTAGTGCAGGCATAATTTTTATTACTTTGAAGAGAGACATGATTGAAGCTGGAAGGTAGGTGAATTTAAGAAGATGCACAGTGTTTCTCATGAGAAGGACCGAGCGTGTATCTGGAGGAGGTGGTAGTAGGAGTCTATAAACTCAGTTTGCTGAGTTTTCTGCACTTGTGACTTGAGACCTGTCTTTTGTATAAAACCCTGTTAATTCTGAAATCTCCTTTTGCTGGTGGAGGAGCACCATTTTCCAGCACATCACTGCAACTGATGCACATGTCTGGGTGAGCTCTAAAGGCAGTGGAAAGGCAGGGTCTGCGTGTGTCTGGGTGCTCCATGTGATGTGCAGTCGGCTCTTGCCATTAGGATGGGAGTAATTCACAGGGACTTCTGCAGGATTTCTGCATGCAGTTCCAGCAGAGCCAGACTCTTACGTTGTGTATGTGTGTTCTCTCTGGCATGGCAGTAAGTTTCTAGCAATGGGCCAGTGTAAAGGAGGTAAGTAGTAGACCATTAAAATAAATAAATAAATAACATTCTTACACATTCTTTGTTAGTGTTTTAATTCTCTAGAAGCAAAAACCTAGGAACTTGAAGTTATTCTTCCATCTCAGTGGAAAGCATTGGTTATTCACAGTATGAGCTAGTATAAATGGAACACGTAGTCACTAATCACTTTAATTAATTACATCTCTATTTTTTCCTTGCTTTGGAAAAAAAATGCATTTATACCTCCCAAATTATTTGGAAATTACTATTATTGTGATAACTTCAATATATCATAAACACACATTTTTCTAAACCCAGCATTAGTGACTATCTTGTTCTGATCAAGAGAGAGGACAGTAGGAAATATTCTAATCAATATTAAATACTTGAAGTAGTTAATGATTTTGATCCCTGTATTAACTCTCTACAGTACAGATCTTAAATTCCGAAGGTTGTACATAAGCTCTTGTTATTTGAAATAAGGCCACAAGTAGTTGGTGTAAAGCATCAAAATCTTTAGAGGTAATGAGCTGGTCTGGAGCAGAGCTGGTTTGGATTCAGTCGCTCTGATTCCTCCACAGGAACTTCTCCTCATGCTGGATTTTAGCTGCCTCTGTATTTTGCGCTTTAGCACTGGTTGTGTTCTTCAGACTTGAACAGCTAGTTTTGGTGTCGGATCCTGATGAATAACAACACAGCCTAGTATAAGAAAGCATACTAGTGATGGTATTTGTTACCTGGTTGTAATAGCAAGTATTCTTTGTGTGCACTGATGGTTAGGAACTTTCAAGAGTCCTTTCTTATGTCATAGAAAAGCATTCAAGGACAGGTGATGGTGGTCTGGGGTTACAGCCTTGATAAGCGGAGACTCAAACATGGTATCACAGCCTTGAATGATGTTTACTGCAGGAGCTGTCTGAAGACTTCAAAATAAGAGAACTTTTTAAAACTTGCATCATTAGTTGGTGTTGGGTTAGTGTTAGAAATGAGTTTGTGCAGAACTGAACATTGAAAGTAGGTTAAATTAACAGTTACTGCTCTTAAATGTTTCAGTTCAGAGGCTCAGTGGATTTTGTGTTCTTTAGGTTAAAGAGTAAGTTTTCTCCCCATCTTGACATGTAGCTCACATCATTTTGTGAGGTCACTTCTCACTCTTGGAAAGCACAGCTTGATAGCATTCGTCTGTCATTCCTGCTGAGAATACTTAGAGAAAGAATAATACTGTGCTGTTTAATAATGTGCCTATGTAGTACGATAGTGGGTTTTTGTGGGTTCTTTTTTCTTTCCTTGAGGAAGTAACAGCGTTTAGCTGTCATTTTGACTATCTCCTCTTCCACTTAAGAAGCTGCTAGACAATAAAAGGGTCTCAGCTCAACTTCCCGATTATCACTGGTGTCTGTCGAAACACAAAAATGTAGAGGAAAGAAAATAAACATTTTACTCTTTCCACTTCCCCTTTTTTATCATTACACATTAACCTTTTGGACTTCCTAATTGGTTTCTTGATTGCCTTGGACTGACAAAAGAAAAGGTTTTCAGAACTCACAATGAACATGGCGTATTTCATATGGTCACGTCATTATTCATCTGCATTCATCTAATATATCATCAAAGGTAGTCTGGACTTTTTCCCTTTTCTCCTTGTAGCCACCTACTCAGAACACAGTCACTTTTCCCTGTAGGACAGTCACTTTGTGCTGTCGTGTTTGCCTGCTGTTGTTTGCACTTCGACTCACTGATGACTACAAAGAATTATTTTATTTTTTTTACAGACTTGAAGGACACCATATAAACATAAATTGTGTTGAATCACATAATAAAAAGCCTATTAATGTGAATTCCTTCTTTCAAGGTTGTCATAATGTGTCTATTTGAAAAAGAAGCTGGTTCAGTCCTGTGTTAAGTGCGATCATTTAAAATGTAATATACCTGAATTGGTTTCTTTCTGCACGTGTAATGGGGTGTTCTGAACTTTGCATCAAGGTCATTTTTGCAGAATACCAATAGCTGGCACTACTGCTGTGAGCCAACCTAATAAAACCTAACTTATGCTGGCTTTGAGATAACTTGATGAGTAATTTTCTTAAAGAATATTCCTATGGCTACTAAACTTCATTACTTATGAAAATATTGTAAATCACTCATCTGCCTCTTGGTGTGCCTCCTGTTCTTCTGTGGTTGCCTGCTCTTTACCACAAGATGGTGGAGATGGAAATATCTGAAATAGCATTGAACAAAGTTCTACTCCCAAAACACTCCTACGTGGTACATGGAAACTTTGAGCTACCTTAGGCTTGGTGAGGGAAAGCGGGACAATTGTTGTATCTCTCTAAAACGGGGAAAATAATTCCTTCCCCACTGCAAAGCAAGGCTACATCAGCAGCAAATAGAATTAATCTGAATACTTAGGGATTTACAGTCTGGTTCTATCCAGTGGGGAGACAGAGGGTGTGGACAAGTACTTCGGAAACCTGGCTCTGTTGCTGTCTTTCTTCACAGAGCCATTTGTTTACTGTGAGCTCCTGATATATCCACTGTCCACTTGTCTTTTTATACTGTGTAGAACAAAACCCGCAGAACATCTTGTCCATTGGACGTTATGGTCATTAGTAATGATATTAATAAACCCATTAATTGGCTACATCCAAGGAATGTTGTATGCAAACATTTATACCTGCAGTAAAGATTTGAGAATGTAATAAGTGCATTAAAACCAGGCCTCCTGCCTGCTCGAGGCACTACTCCTACGCACAATCAGATCACCCAGAGCAATGCAATTATGTGTGTTCTAAAAAGATAAGTATAATAAACCCCGAGTCAAGAATAGCTGTCTTTAATGATATTCTGCACCTCTTTGCTTTTCATCTGGGGTGTTAGAAGTACGTGATATAGTTCAATGTTACACTCTTCTACAGGTGAGAAAACTGAGACTTGAGACTGCCCTGACAAAATCAAATAACTGGGCTTCTTTCTTTGAGGTTTTCTGCTTAAACCACGCTGTCTCCCTTGTATCATTTGTAACTCTCTATTATTTTATACATATTTCTTATTCAGCAATAAAGTCCGTGTCTTAAACATATGTATGTCCAATTCTAAAATTGAGATGTTTGAAGCTGAAAGCATGCTGCAGTCTAGTGCTTATCTCCTCCTGCTCCCCGGGTCGTGGTGTGGAACAAGATGTGAGAAAGATGAGCCTGCAGCATGAAAGATTAATGTTATTTTGGTGCTGTGTATGGTGGGGCTTGGCCTCCATGAAATGCTATTCCGAGGCTCAATTACTTCTGGAAATATTTGCACAGATTCTAGAACTACAGAACAGAAAATTTGTATGAAATCAAATCAATCCTGTACCTTCTCTTCTTGAAAACTGTTAATTTACATAACTTCTAGCTTTCTAGCTGTCTGCCTGACAAACACAGTTCTACAAATAATTGATTCCAGCTGCCTGTGGTATCATTAAATGTTTTTAGTTTTCTGGATTTTAAACATCAAAGCATTTTTTACTGCAGCCCGAACAATTCTGAAAGTATTTTTTTCAAATTTACATGCATCTGCAGAACAAATATCTATCTCTATAACAAATTATTTTTTAAATGCATTGTTGTAAATGGATAAATAAATAAAATCCACAATTTTTGTGCATGGTTTTAAATTCTAGAGAACCAAGCAGAAGTAATTTTACTCTTCTGAAATAAAGTTTTAATTCTGAACCAAAGTTTTAATTCTGAACCTTCTTGAAGAAAAAAAGAAAGAGAAATGATGGCTAAATGGCAGTAAGGGGAGGAGCAATTCTTTCTTGGAGCAGGTAGAAGAGCTGGTGAACAGTCCAGGATGTTCCCTGCACCTTCAAAGTGATATAAATCATTGTACCTGCTGTAAAAAATGATATAAGCACTTCCTTTCAAGTACTGAATTACTTAAAGCAGTTACGGCTTGTGGCCGTTCCCATCAGTTCCCAAATGAAAGTGTCTTGTATTATTTCTGAGTCTGAAAACTCAGTTGGAGTGAATTCCAGCCAAGACACCTCTGGCAGATTTTGGCTGACAACCTGATGTTTGATACAAACAGCACATGAATTACAGGATATGTATTTCAAAAATTGCTGGAAAGGAATGCGTATGTGTCATTGTCTTCAGACTAGCAAGCCATCTTTTTCAAGCATCATAATTACTCAATGACTATGAAGATTTTCCCATCTGTTTTTTTGCAGGATTTTGTTGTTCTGATATTGCCAAAGATCCTAAAATTCCTGAAATATCTGAAGTAGGAAATTTGAGGGAAAGTAATCTTATTTGGATTTTGTTTTTCCTCAGTGCAGTCCTTTCTGAATTTGTGGTGTTGTGAAACTTCTCTTGTGCTCCTGTATCTGACTGTGGATTGAAACTGCTATAAACAACTCGTGCATGTTATCACCATTGGCCACTTTTGCTCCTGAGCTGTCTGTATGACAAGGGAAGAAAACCTGAAGGTGATTAAAAACTTCTTTTTGTAGCTCTTTAGGAAAGCTGCATCCTGTTCTGTAAGCAGCACCAGCCCTCTCTTGGAATTGCTTCCATTCCTGCTGCCAGCTTCTGGGCAATGCTTGCACTGAACATGATACATCATTCCAGAAACCAGGCCTTGTCTGGGGAAGCCTGGTGTGGAATACTTACAGCCTCATGACCACCACACAAGCTGTCAGAAAAAGAAGAAAGCCAAACTAATAATTCAGGGGAGCGGGAGAGTATTTGGGAAGTCTTGCCTGGCACCTGTTTATCATGCTTTGAGTTTCCCTGGAGCAGTTCTGTTCAGTGAGAAACTTAAAAGCTGGAAAGAAGCTGTGCTCAGGTTGGGTGATCTGAACTCTTGCTGCCCTTGGATGTGGTTGTGAGACTGTAATCTTACATTTTTAAATAAAACATTCAAACCCCAAATACGTATGTGTTTAGAAATAGTATGGCAGTTGTTTGGAGGTTTTTTTAAATCATTATTTTATTTTCAGCTTGTCTCGTCTGGACAGAGTAAACATTTTGCAGGTGTTATTTGCATTGCAAGGAAAATTGTTTAACATTCCTAAGCCCAATGTGATCTATCTTTTTTAATAGTAAATTCATGAAGTTAGGTGGACAAATTAATATGTTTGTGGCTCCTGCTAAAGGTGGTGAAGGTTGGCTAGAAACAAATTTATTTTTTCATTTTGTGAAACTCAAAAGTGACAAGATTTTGGGGTTACTAGTTATGGAAAAATGAGGTTTCTTTGCACTGATTGTCTATACATAAACTAAATTAAGAATTCTGTTATTATCTCTGTAACGTCCTACATTTGGTTGCCTCTTAATAACATTTACTAAGTGTATTATTGATATTTATAGAATGTCTAGTTAAGGTGTTGGATTCCCCTTCTTCCTGCATTCAGAATAGAAGTCTGCTAAGTTAACAGTGACCAAAACATCCTTTGAAAATTATTTATAAATATTAAGGGCAAGGAACTATCATTTTAACTTATGCATAACACAAGGCATAACATTTTCACCCGATAATTGTTACAATAAACCCATAATCAGGGAAAACAGAGGCTATTCTTCACATAAATGCTTCATTGCTTTATTTAAAAGAAATAAATGTGGAAAGGTATCCAGTGTTGCAGTGCTCTTGATGTTGCTCTGAATCCCTTTCAGCTGCTGGCTCGTTCTGCGCCTCTGACTACAGACTCAAGTCATCAATGTTTTTTTCAATGTGGAATGGTGTAAAAAGTTTTATCAAAACTACTCTACTAATACTGGTGTTTTAACTCAATATTTGACTATTTTAATGGGTAGGTGTGCTTGTGTTAGTAATCATGTATTTCATGAATGAAAATCCTTCATACGGTGGTGTCCAGAGGGAAGGTGGAATTTACAGGGAGGTTTTGTGTGTTTTATCACTTAAACACATGAAGTTTAATACAGAATATGCTTTTTATATGTGTAATGATTTTTCTTTCTTCTCAAGCAATACATTTGTCTAGCAGCAGATCAAAAAAGAGCTGTCAGTATTGCTACACTAACCAGGGCTCTGCTGACATTATACATAGTTCTGTATTTTGTGGATTTTACATTTTTTTTTTATCTTTTGCTGTGTGTGGTTCTTTTATACATTTGACTTCAAAAGCAGTAGGTGAAGCACAGCATCCTGAGGCACAGTCAGCCTGTATGGTTATTCATGCAGTGATTTCCAAGGCCTTTCTAATTCCTCATTTTCTATTGCACTTTCTCCAGAGATACTTTCTGCTGCCTTTTTCATAGTGTTCATATTGAACATTTAGGTCTTTCCTTGTCCTTTTGCTTTATGTATGGGATAACATATGTACTGAGAGGTACATTGATAACCACTGTATTAACATTTTTAATATTTATAGAGCTTTTCAGGTGCAATTTGCTGTGACTGTTTCATAAGCATTGGTGTAAATGCCTTGTAACAGCTCTTTCTCCCTTGGCTGTTTTATTTGCTTCCTTTTCCCCATGTTGCATTTAAAGAGTGAAGAAAATTTCTCTGAGCTGTTTGTGAGAACGGTTGCTTTCATTGTCATCTCTTCTGAATATTTCAAGCCTGCAGTTGATTTTACAGAACTAGGGAAGGCAACTCCACTGAGAACCATGAAGAGTACTGGAAGCTGGCTTTGTGAATGATGACATTTGACTCTATATTTGTCAGGTGACACAAAGAAATATTAGAAAAAACATAAATATGGAAAAGGATAGGAGACCACAATTTATCCAGTTTTGTTTTTTTTTAAAGAAATCAGCTTTAAAATGAAATGCTGGAGTTATTTGAAGTAGCATCTGTTAGTGCTACCGCTTCCCGGAGGTAAGTGAGTTCTGCTTGGTGTAGCACATGCACAGCACATGTTCGTAGAAAAACTTCTCCAAGTAAGTTATGAGACTAAAAGTTTACTAAAATTCATTTTCAGTCTGTATTAATCTTTTATCAGCACCTAAATTAATTCAGAGTTTTGTTGTACTTTCAGAACACAACGTAACATACACCTTTCAAAACACTCATAAGGTATTGCACTCCATTGAAAGTGAGGATGAATTGAATTGCTAGGTCAGCTTGATCCTTTAACCCCGTCTTTTCCTTTTTTCTTCTGCTTCATGCAGACTTAAACAAAATAAGGCTTTTATCGCACTTGTTTATCGCACCTTTTATTGTGATTTCTCTTGCAAATCAGACAGGCCAGCCCAGGGTAGTGGATGAGTCACGATCCCTGGCAGTATTTAAAAGACAGGTTAGATGTGCTCCTTAGAGACACGGTTTAGTGGTGGTTTTTGTCAGTATTAGGTTCATAACTTGATCATCTGCAAGGTCCCTTCCATCTTGGCAATTCTATGATTCTGCTGTGCTTGTATATTTGTACATACTGTCTGAGATGAAGAGTGAGTGGGAACAGAACAGGATAAAAACCATCTCTGCCATTCACACCTGCTCTGAAAGGTAACTTACAGGCACTTTTTTACATCTTGCTTGGTGGTAAAAAAGGAGTTGTCAGACAATGTGACTTTCTAGCAGCACCAGTCCACTAAAGCAAGAAGGACAAGAGTCATCCTGACGCCGTTGATCAGGCTTGCTCAAGTGTTTGTGATGCAGTCACACCACTCTGGAAATGCTTTCTTCCTTAACTTGCCGAAGACTGTTCTCCATCAACCCGACTGAATCAGGATCTTCTTATTTGTATACTTGGGCAAAACTATTTGATGCTTTTCTCCTCAAGATCTAAAGGCAAATTAGAAATATTTCTTAGCTTTTTTTCTGATATTTTAGAAGATTGTATGCATCGTTAGTCGTCCTTACTTTCCATAGAAGTAAACAAAAGCACACAGATGTGTAAAGGCTAGATTTTTAAGAAGCAAGATTTAATTCTGAGCATCCTTGCTTTTTGATTAGTAAGATGAGTTTATTCCATCCTACATAATTTTTTCCTTGGGTTGTTGAGGGAAGCGGAGGGAAGCATTTCGGTTATTTATATTTGACTTTTTATCTTTATATTTTTTTCTCCTGGTACTTCATTGAGTGGGAGATTTTCCTTGTGACTGAAGGCTACTAGTTTGGGTTAAGTTATTGCTGCTTGTGTTTCAAGATTGTTAATGTAGTTAGTTGCACTCTGCTAGGTTGCTGCCTTTGTATTGGTAAAGTGTTTTTTTCCTTCTGTTTTTTTGGGGTTTTTTTCTGCCTTGATTCATTCTTTTCATGTAGAAGCCAGCCTGCAAAAATATGAATAGTAGTCAACAGAGAGTGTCATTTAGCTCAGTAAGGAAAAGTTCTGTTTCTGAGACAAAAGCATCTGTGTCCTGTGCTGCTTCTTGCCTTGGTGACTGGCACCTGGAGCGCAGGAGAGTGCCAGCACATCATGGTGGGTAACCACTGCTCTGTTACAGGGACATCTCCTAACCCTGCAGCCGGGGGAAGTGCAGTGGGAAAAAAAATAATAAAAAAATAAATTTACACCCGCTTCAAGACTTGCTTGAGCTTGACATTTTGCTCTTTCTGATAGCAGGTGCAAAAATCTGACAACTTCTTCGCAGGAGTTTTAATGATTTTGCAGTAGAGGAGAAAAGTAGTTTTCGACAGTCAATGGGGGTGTTTATTTAAAATATCCTGAACTGTCACTTATTCAGCCACATAACAAGGTTGTTGAGGATGAATTGACGGAGCTGTGAATCAAGATTTCCTGCCCACCTGCTTCTCTCCCTTGTCAGCCTTGTCAAATTACTCCTGCCGAAATCAAGGAACGCTAAGTTCTTTAAAAGAGGTGATACATTCCCTGTGAGCACAGTTCCTTTTTCTTCCTGCCTCATAAATATTTAAAAAGTGTTAATCTTGTTTGTTACCTGACTGATAAGCACTGGGCAAAAAAATCTGTCAATGCACTTCCATTTCTGAACTTAGCTCAGAGCTTTCTGAATGTCGTTACAGTTCTTGGGTAGAATTTTAGAAAATAACTGAAGGACTTTGAAATGGATTCTCCATTTACACTCTTTAGTAACACGGTTATTAATGCATCCATAACTCAGGGTAGATGCAATTATAATTCACACTTTGTGCTGTATTCAATACCAGTTATTTATGTTGCAGAAGGATGTATGGAATATAACTGCAAGACTTTTTGGGTGGTGTTACATGCTGAGGCAACGGAGTAAAGATTCTGTCAGCCTTACTTCATCCCATAAATAGCATGCTTAGCTTGAGAGTAATTACAAAAAGGACCAGTAAGTAGAACATGCAATAATTTAGCATTTCTATGTTTGCTGCTATTGTTGTGATGAATTATTTTCTTCATTTATCTTATTTTTTCCTCAGTGAGTTGTTTGACTGTGAACATTAAATGATTAGACAGTCCTGGGAGGAAACTGGAACCTGTTTAGTAGCAAAGTTCAGTTGGACCTTTAGGCATTAGGAAATTGGGCATCTTCAGTGATTGTCTCAAACTTTTAACATCTTTTTGGCAGCAGTTAGGTGTAGTTAACGATATTATTTTTTTAGGTTTTGGGTTTGCTATTGATGGATCAGATGCTTACCTTCCAAAATTAATCTCTGGCTTAATTTCAAATCGCGTTTTAAAGATTCTCATCAGAAGCAAGAGAGCTGAAGATAAAGTTTTGCCGTGTGGAACACTTTCCGTGGGAAATCCTATACATGTAGTTGTTGGGGTTTGCTTTATTTTATACAAGTGGAGCCTGTCAGTTTCTACTTTGAAGAAAACTGGCCAAAATATTTTGAAATTATAAGGAAAATATTTCTAATAGCTGTTGAGGCACAATGTGTGAAAGTAAGATACCTTAGCAGTATTACATGTATTTTTGAAGAACTGAGGAAAGAAAGCAAACAAAAAAATAAATGGGCAGCTAGAAAAGTCACGGGCCCGTGACATCTTATGGCAACCTCATGTTCTTCTTTCTCACTTTTTCTTTCTCCCTTTTTCTGAGGAATGCAGGAGGGGAGGATAAGGCAGGTGTCCAACTCCTTTTCCCGTGTCAACTAAAATTTATATCCTTTGTACCACTAAGATATTATGGTCTAAGCTGGTTGCAGTGAGTTGCTACAATGTGTGAAGGCCCAGGTTACACACAGATTGTAAATGATGCACCAGATTAAGCAACTCTTTTCCAGACTCTTTGGCTCTGGGTCCTTTTGGTGTAATACATTCCAGGTTTTCACCCCACTGGCTTTTTATGGGCATTTCCTTCCCCTTATATTCTTCAGACACAAGAATCTGAGAAACAAGAATAATGCCCTTCAAATGGTTAATACACTGTAAACTTTTTTTTTCTTCCTGGTGCATCCCCTGCATCCCCTTCCCTATAATAGATATTACTACAGATTTCTTTACCTTGTAGGGTTCTTCCATCATTGGTAGTGCCAGGATTATAGGATGCATCAAGGTGACAGAGGGGAGAAAGGGAACTGCAGGAGCAGAAGAGAGGACAGGTGAGATAAGCTGTAAAATGGAGAGACGATGAGTTTTACATTTCACATCCTTGCAGAAGCTGTTTGTGGTCGTCTTGGAGCGTACTGTCTCCTTCATCCCAAATCCTGAGAATTACTAAAATGTAAATAAATCTGAAAAATAAGTAGGCAGTGATTGGGAGGGAATAGCTGTATGTAAGTATTTGGAGTTATTCTAGAGGAATCAGAGAATTGAAGACAACCGTTTTGAGTGTTGGGGAAGGGCAGTTGGAAAGAAATACCCTGTCTTACGAATGTTTAGAGATCAGAAAAAAGAACAGTTTTGGAACTGCTGTCAAATGATTACATATATTCTTGAACCCTTCAATACTTGAAACATTTTCTCTGTGGAGACTGTGGCATTAAATTAATGAGGTCGCCTGTGCTACCAAGGAGCAGAAGGTATGATGCCAGGGCAAGATTACTTTTAGGCATGTGTTCTTCTCTGTAGCAACAAGACAGCTTGCAGTTTCTGAACAGAAGAATTGTTTGTCAGTCTTTGGGCTTGGACTCTGCATATGTGAATTTATGAATATTTTAAAAGAATTAATGAACTGCCACTAAACTCTTTAATTTTTCATTTGTCAGAATCCAGCATATCTCCTGAAAAAATAGGATATTGAAACTGAAATACAGTAGATTGCTATTCTAAGCAGTCTGATAAATTACATGGACACCATGCCAGACTGACATTCCCAGTCTTTATTGCATTTGGATTAATACCTTTATACTTCTCAATTTTGTTATCATAAGTCTGACTGGAAAAATTAAAACTACAGATGTGCATCCCTACAGCTCAAACAGTGTGGCTGCCTTCCAGCATGGCCTGCTTCCTTCAGCCTGAAGGGAAAAATGATCGAGGGAAACTTTAACAGTTGCATCGCAGCAGGAGTTTGGGTACTTACTGCAGGATCAATGGTTTGGATTGGCAGTGATCCACTGTAGGGACAGAAGGTGTCTGTAATAAAATCCAGTCTGTGAAACTAAACTAGATGATTCAGGCACGTGTATAACTATCCACTAGTGATTGAGGGTGCCATCCCTCTTAAAATATTGCAGAACCAACCCTTGCAATCGCATTTACAGTCTATTGTAGTGGTGATAGTCAGTTGTCAAGCCTTGTGCTTCAGCTGCTCGTGAGCAAGATGTATTTTGTATAACATAACCCTTGAAAATAAGTGTCACTTTCTGCTCTAACATGCTATTTTTACCATTTTCTCCTGACAACAGCAGCAGCTTCCCAAGGGCAGGCTGCTAGATAAGTCTGGAGAAAAAACATAAATATGGGCTTCCAAAATAAGCGTGTGTTTGAGTTTTAGCATAAAACACAGCACATATCAGACCCACACTTAGGATCTCTGTCTGCCTGCCTCACATTATTTCTACTCATTTGGCTACAGGCCCTGAAAAGTAATTGCTGATAAGAAATGTTATTCAGGACAGATAGAAATGTTAATGATTATGTCTGTGTTACACCTGAGATTATGTAATAGCCTCTGTTTTACAAGGGCTAATTATGTAATTAGACAGTGTGATATGGATGAAATACAGAAATCATAAAGCCAAGGCTGAAGGAAGGAACTTCCATGTATACATTTTGATAGAAATTAGTGTCTTTGATACTGTTTGAGTATTTAAAGCTGCAAAATGCTAATAATGCAGGATGCCTCTTCAATGCCTGTTTTGGCAGTGAATATTTTTTTTTTTTTAATGTTTCATCCTGCCAACTCTCCTAAACACCCCATTTGTCTATTTAGATTTCCTTTTGCCTATCTACAAGAATTGACTCAAACAGGACCCAACTTTTATGGTGTGAGGCCAAACAAAACATTCCTAATTATGAATGAGAATCTGTTTTCCTGCACATAAGTATTATGCTGAACATCACATAAAGCAGCCAAGAGTTTGGTAATATAAGTTCTTAGGTTGCTAGAACAGCTTTTAAACTGCTGACTGCTAAAAACTAGGGAGGAGAAAAAATGTATTATATCCACCTGTTTTGCCCTTTTTCCGTAAGCTTCACCTTGAGTTTGCTGTCAGAGACAGGATATTGGGCTGTGTCTAGTGGCCTTTGGTCTGAATGGTAACAGCTCTTGGTTTTAATTTTTCCTTTAGCTCCATGGATCTTTCCAATAAAGAAGCATAACTTGTATGTTGCGTAGTGGAAATAGCATTTAATGTCACCAAGTTTAGTAAAAATATGTTTGTTAATGTCTCCCAGAACAATATATAGTTAATTATATCTTTTATTTACTTAGATTACCATAATGGAAGTTAGAGTCTGGACTTGGTAAAGTGATTTTCAAATCACTTGATGGGTATTTTTCTTATTTTTTTTACGTGTAAACTGTAAACTCTAGTTTACTCATGGTGTTAACACTGCAAGGCTTGCCAGGGGAAAACAGGTGAAGTGACTCCATACGTACATGATCACATCTAATACGTAGCACATAGTGGTACTGACTCTTTAGGCTTAGAGTGAATCCATTCTAAAATGAAATCTTCCTGTGTAAAAGCTCAACTACACTTAACTTAAATTTTATAGAGACCCTATAGAAGAGTTTTAAATTCCTTTTCCTGATCTTTCATTTCCTCTAAAGATTGTGCCTACTGCTAAGTCCCTTTCGAGTCTGAGTATGAAATTTAAATGACCTCTAGGGCTTTTGTGTTTAGTGGAAGTAGGCATTGGATTCCCAGCAGACAACTTGGTGACTTCACCTGAGTAAAACAGTAAGAGAATGGCAGGAATCCTCTTCCTTATGGCGGAGTATCCACAGTCAGAAACTGCTGTGAATAAGGTCCTCTGCTCCTTTTTTTGGTTTCAGTTATTTCATGAAATGGAAGAGGAGCACCAGCTCCTTGATGTTTGAAAGAAAGACTTTTGCCTTGCATTTGGAACCGTTACTGTACAATCATTCCTCTTAGGCAGAAGTGAAGAATCGATTTTTGTCTGCTAAGTTTTTAAACTCTTCAGTATTACTGCCTGTGTGGCAAATAGTTAAGCAAAAGCTTTCATACAAATGCTTCAGGTTTGCCTAGGGAAAACACTAGATGTCCTGAAAATAAGGGTAGCATTTTAGAACTGCAGGCATCAGATGTTCTACAGATACTAGTGAATAACAAAATTAATCCAGTAATCTGCAATTCCTTAAAAAAGAAGCTGTTACAGATCTTATTGCTGAAATAATTGATTTTACATGTAAATGTAATCCCTTTCTAAAGACAGATTTGTTCCTAAGAATACAATTTGAAGTAATGAGGTTGCCTAAATCTGATGGTTGCACCTACCTCATGTTTGAAAGCTTCAGAGATGAAAGAGAAATTCGTGATCGTTTTGCAGTCAGGTTTAAATAATTCATTTGCTTGCTTACTATTCAAAGCCCACTAATGAAGTGAAATATCTGTCACAGAGAAGAATTTGCAGTAAAAAATATTAAATGGGGCTAGGAAATACAGCTTACTGAGCCCATTTCTGATCATCCCATTCCAATACTACAGTTGGTGGTGTGGATACTCTATTGTCCAAAGAGTGCTGTGCGTTTGTATTGTTTACTCATTTCCCGTCCAAACAGTCATGAGGCAAAAGATCTTTGATGTGAACTGGAGAGGGGGCATAGATGAAGAACCAGAGCAAGAATTTGTCAATAGTTCCATTACTGCAGATATTACGAAGGTTCATGCATCTCAAAGCTCATCAACACCATGATCTTGTCTGTCCAGAGGGACTGCATGTTGGATGTCAGATTGGAATTGGTAACAGATCTTGCATGGCCTTTGTGAGGGAGAAGATTATCCTCCATAAA
This sequence comes from Thinocorus orbignyianus, assembly GCA_013400375.1. Classification (NCBI taxonomy): domain Eukaryota; kingdom Metazoa; phylum Chordata; class Aves; order Ciconiiformes; family Thinocoridae; genus Thinocorus; species Thinocorus orbignyianus. The sequence continues at coordinate 1,024,985 of VXBW01001560.1, forward strand.
GCCATATAAATTTTAATTAAGAGAGAATATTTCCACGGAATAGAATTCTCTCTTCAGTACTATCTTTTGTTCTATTTTCAGTGAAGAGACATTTATTATTTTTTTAGTGCTAGGAAGTCAAACTTGTTTCCTGAAAGCAGCGTTTGAAAGGCTAGCACACTGCAGATGTAACTACTGTAGTTGGTGATATGCCAAAACGTTTAACAAACACAGATAACAGATGATACTTCCATAAAGTGGAGGCATAAGCATAAAATGTCCAATGACGTATCATCGTAGATTCCATTTTAAACACTTGGATATGAAATTTCTTCCCATTTTGATGGAGTTTGTGACTCTGCACAGTTGAATTATTTCAGTCAGAGCATGGAGGAAAACGTTGATACAACTTAATAACTTCTTAGCCTTGAGGAAAACAGTGGGAGTGTGATAATGGAAATGTTGAGTCTGATTTGTTCAGAAGTGACACCGTGATCGGCACGATGAATGAATGTTTGCTTTGCTAGATGAGGGTTTTCTTATGAAAAGCTGCTTAAGGTGGCAAGTTAGTGTCCGTCATACACAAAGGCATTTTCACTTTTTGGATGTTTGCCATTACATTAATAAAATACTTTCACACTGAGGAGGAAAGAGTTTATCAGATGAAAACTTAATTTTCTGCAGCAAGATATACTTGCTACTGTTGATTCAGACACTTTGGGTAAGCTCAGTGAGAAAATCTTATACTAGAAGGAACAAACAAGATTTCAAAGGAAGCATCAGGAAGTGGGGATGCATTCAACAGATCTGAAAATAACCTAGAAATCAGTCCCTAAAGCTATCTTTTCAAAGGCAGCTGGGGTCATCTTTGGAATGGATGAATTTATTTGTAAGTATGTAGATTTGTAAGTCTTCTAGATAATGAGCTTCACTGAAAACAAGTACCTTTTGCAGGTCCTTAATCATCTCCTCAGGAAAATAATGAACCCATGTGCTGCCACAGCATTATGATTGTAATCAGTTTGATACTGTGTTAATTATAGCACAGTGGACAACTATGTTTTATTATTTGAGATATTGTAATAATACTCACAAAAAACCTAGTAATAAAATTGACTACTAATGGTCTTAATGCCTTCCAGAGAATGGGATTAGAATTGTAAAACTGCTTCCAACTAAAAAACTACAGCATGCAGTACAGTATGACCGTAATTTTCCCCAGTGCAGTTGTTTGGTGTCTGCCCCTGAGCTCACCCATTATTCATGGAGCTGAAAGCTAAAGTTCACAGCACCTTTTAGGGGTTTTAATGAGTGGTTTTCTCTATGTGATATTGGTTCTAAAATTGTAACATATAATGTGGTAGAAATATTTCATGTTCTTAATAAGTATGACCAGAATGAATCTGTGACTTTATCACCAATTTTATTTTTTTTGAGTTCCACAGCATGAACACTTTCCTTATTAGAACATTAAACATGTCTTCTGCACTCCTGAGGTTTAGAAATAACAGTGGTTCCTGGTGTTCGCGTAAGGAAACTTTGTAAGGCTGTGGAGAGCAGTATCCTATTTCTCTGGCATAATGCTCAATTACCTCAGAGATAGGCTTCCTTTCTCAATTACTTCTTAGAATATTTAGGAATTGTAAGATGTATTTAAGAAAATTAAACAAAATTTGTTTTCTTTTTCCTCAATTTTGTGTTTTTTTTTTTTCTTTTCTTTTCTTTTTAGTGTATGGTGGTCATATGTGAAAACTTCAAGTTTTCTAAATAAATTTGAAAGAAATTAACTACAGAACTACTGAATGGTAGGGGTTGGAAGGGGCCTTTGGACATCATCTAGTCCAACCCCCTCCCAAAGCAGGGTCACCCAGAGCAGGCTGGACGGGAAAGCATCCAGGAAGGTTTTGGTCATCTCCAGAGAAGGAGACTCCATTAAAGGAGTCTCCATGCTTCGTTAAAGTCTATATCATAAATACACTTCTAATTCTTTAGATGAAACAGTGTTTTATTTTGCAGTAATCACTTTGTTGGAGTAGAAATCTAAATTTTAAAATTATTTATTGTTAGGAATATATTACAGCACATGCAAGGTTACATAATCTGCTCAAATATGGATAAATGTGGGACTGTCTTGGTGGATGGGAAGCTGTACAGCCACGTACCTTCTCACTCATTACTCTGTGGTTGATTATAGTAATTTAATTTTACATTTCCCATAATTAGCCCTGCTTTGTGCAAAGACTTGATCACGTATGAATCAGTAAAAAGATAGTTACTTAAATCAGTGGCCTAACCAATGAAAAATATTTCAGCTTTTCCAAGAAAGTGATGAGTGAAGGTACGCTCAACGGGAAACAAAACCAATTCGATTCAATATGATTGGTACAGAATAAGAGTGTGCTGGCTCACAAAGTTCTGTCTCGTGTAATATAAATGGAAGATGTGAATAAATGATGCCAGTTTTGGCATAAATAAAGGCCAGAGTTTTTGAGGTATGTAGAAAATTTGCCCAGAAAGTCAAAATGGGAAGGCCATCAGAAGGAACTCTTAAAAATTACAGCCAGCATTTGGGCATTTGATTCTGCCTAACACTACTATACTGCAGGGGAAAGTAAAATGAGCTTTCAGCCTGATTCTAATTGTTCTTGTTCAGAACCTGCCTGATGTACTGATGGGAATCATCACAGAGGCACAGCGTGCACTGCTCCCTCCGTCAGCCAGCACGTGTGCTCCACCTGTATGATGAGCTGTGGCAGACGCTCGTGGCATGCTGCTGATGGCTGAGCAGTGATGGACGTGCTGCCTCATCAAATAACATGTTTTACACTCACGGGGGCCCTGCAGTATTACAGTCAGCATCACTGGTGGCCAGACGATACAAGTGTCATCATACAGCACTAACAATCACTGTTGTGCCTGTGCTTGGTCACTGTTTGTCACCAGTTGTGACTAACGTATGTCTCGGTCAACCTAACTAGAAACCAGCTTTCAGGTTATGGTATTCGGTAACCTCCACAATTCACTTGGTTAGGTTGAAAGGGCTGATCTTCTGATATGTGTGTTTGATCTTAATTGCATTTTACATTTCCAAGAGCTGTGGAATTTGTGATAGCCTGTCTGAAGGCTAGATTACGCCATTCTGTTTCATGCCAACTATATAATAGCTCCTATTCAGTGGGAGTTCAAGTTATCACATTAGTAGCAATAAGCTCACTTTCAAAGTAACACGGGATGAGGATGCAGGAAGTTGGATCTGAGGGATCAGTTCAAATGTTTTTACTGTGTAAGTTAACAATAAATCATTAGAGAGCGCTTGAGAAGAAAACAAACATGGAAGGTGAAGTCAGACAAATTGTCTGAATTTCTGAGACAGTAACTCTTGAAAACCTCTTTTGATCATACCCACCTGAAACCATTTGCTAAGATACGACATGACGGCTCATTATTTAAAGAACATACCTTTACATTCATAAATAAAATCTGCAGTGCGAAAGAAGCACCGGTGAAGGAATGCATTTACTGAAAAGGGGGAAGAATACTTTTAAAGTAACGTTTCTGAACCTTTTTTTCCCAGACTTTCACCAAGTTCAAGGTTGTATTGTGCAATATGCATGGGAGAATATGTGAATACGTGTTTCTGAAGCTAACATGCATGCTTAATTTCATGTGATTATGCTTCTGCAGTTTGGTGATGAAGCCGAGTTAAAACAAATGTTCCCAGTGACCAGAGAAAACAAACCAAAAGGAATTGATTAATGGAGATTCTAGCTGAGCAGAGTGTTGTTCTGCTTGGCAAAACATTGCGCAGTAGGGAAATTAAGTGTAGGCAGTGAAGAAGTTATTTTTCAGTGGATATGCTGTAAAGATCTTTGACCTCATGCTGACCATAACTGTTAGCACAAAACACTGCTGATCACCTGGGATCTGGACGGCTGCATTTGGCTGGCTCTGAACCTCTTCTAATAAGTCCTGGCTTTGCATGAGCTGGCTTGCAGTTCCTCTGCTTCCCACTGCTTTCGTTTCATGGCAGCCGTGCATGCTACTGCTAGAAATAGCTCTGCATGGTTGCTTAGACATGGCCTTTATCTTTTTTTTCCAGAGCTCTGGAGTTAGTTTGAAGAGGAGAAAGAAAACTGTCTGTTTAGTGTGTTTTAAGCATTAGATCCCTAGTTTTCAGCACATGTAGGATTTTGTTTAGAAATTAAGTATAGTCCTCACCTCCATGATATCTGAAGCTGTCATTTCTCATTTAATAAAGGTACTGTTGAGACATCACTTTAGAGAAGAACATCAAAGACAGCTTTAGGTATGAATGTATTTAAATAATGTTCAAGAAAGTTCTTATCTGTTAAGCCATTGTTGTGCTAGATGATGAAAGTAATGAATGTATTAATGGAATAAAAAAAGCTAATATCTTTCTCTGAAGGTGATGCAAAGCATAATTACAGCTAGGGAGTTTAAGGATGAATAAAACTGGTGGTTTGGAAAATAAATCAAGAATCTTTTTTTTTTTTTATTTTTATAGCAGAAGCTTTACACTAGTAGGTTTTTTCTGGTGTTAAGAAAAAATAAAAGTAATTTCACTCATTTATGGCACTTAAAATCTGGAAGATGCTCCTGCGCCTGAGAGGTGGTGAGTGCTGCCTACTGCTTCTTCTGTGCAACATGACTTTTTTTCTGTTTTTTATTCTACTAATCTAATAATTAGAGAGTCATACATCATATGTAGCGAGAAATGGGACAAGGACTTCTTCTGGCTTATTTTATTAAATGCAGTTAGCTGCTGAAAAGAGAAGATGTGCTCACTGTGTAATTATTTGGAGTGGGAAATCCATTTTAAGCAAGAGTATCTCTGTTGTTAAGCAGCACTTGACAAACCCCACCTCTTTAGCCCTGTTACACTGCTGTTGTCAATCCCTAGCTAAGGTTTTAGGATTTCTGAGGGTTTATTGTATGTTACTTGGTACTGTACTGGGCTGGGCACTGTGCACTCGTGTCCTGGGTCATTCTTTATTCTGGGACATACTGAGAATGTGGATGAGGATAGAGAGGAAATTTTGTAGCAGGACCCTATGAAAGGCAGCACTGATTTATAAGGTTGGCACAAGGGACACAAAAATGTACTTCGTAAGATGCTGACTTCGGCTTAAAAACAGAGAAAAGTGCTCACATAATTAATTAGTAAGGGGAAATATATATGGAACCACAGAGAGGAGTGATGTGAAGAGGCTCTCCTGCATGTATCTGCTTCTCTGTTATTTCAAGATGATCAGAAGCTCTGATTGAAGCCTTCTGCCTTTTGTCACTTCTAAGTGTGAAGACGCCTGTGTACAGTTTGACCGAAGGCTGCATGTAAAGAGAAGCAGGGGCAGTTAACTTGCCATTACATCAGGGGTGCAGGCATTGTGAAAAACGAATACCAAATGAAAGCTAAAGCCATCAGTGCAATGCCACTGGCAAAGAAACTTCACGTTGCATGCTGCTGTTCTGCTGCTGCACAGTCGGAGTCGATTACACATGCTCACTCATACACTCTCACTGTGGAGTGTTTCCAGTCTGGTAGGGTGACTTGGAGGAGAGAAAGAAGAGTACGAAGAAGCACCAAAGATTTTGATTGTTTTGCTCAAAGCTAAATTCCGGACTGAGAATACGTATTCAAAATGACAGCAGGGAAAAATAGATGTAATTGTAATTCCAGCTGTGAGATACCTGACTGGTACATTCCAGTGTTTAGGGCTGGTGGCTGTCATGGGCTTGAAGTATTTAATTTGTTGTGGTAGCTGGTATTATTTAATTTGGATGTCAGATTTTGGCCTTAGCTGATATTGATCTTATATGCATTGTTTTTCTTCATGGTTAATGGATGCTTTTGGATTAATTCCCTTTCTAAATAATAAATCTTGGTAGGTCTGCTTCCTATCATATAGGGTTCCATGTGTTTTCTCTATCTAATGTTAGTTCGTGTTCATCTAGCTTTTAAGTGAGGAACTACCTGCCCATGCTTGAAAGCTGACCCTTTGCTGAGGTCTAGGCAGTTTTGTTTTACTGAAAGCACCCCTGATACCTCTAATTTTATATTTTTATGCAATTTTTCAGTAGCTTAACTTTGGCAGCTTTTGGTTGTCTGTAATCTCCTGGCATTTTGATCTCCATGGTTTTAATATGTTGGTAATAACAGAACATCCCTAAAATGCTGTTTACTGGACCGCAGCTTGGTGTTATGCTTTCAGTGCTTCACTCTACCCTTTAATCTCCCGTGCCTCTGATATGGTCTCTGTTGCTTCAGTCCAGCAGTTGATCTTAGTTATGAAGTTTAGTTTCATTAATATCAGTTGTAAAAATTATATTTTTTTACACTAGAAATTATGCAGTGAGAGTTTGACAAAAAACCTCTGGCCCACCATGGAATGAGTCCTACCAGTTCTGCATAAATACATACTTCTCCAGCTACTTCTCCCTGGGGTATTAATAGCCATTTGTTTCCTCCAATTTTGGAAAGTGGTTTTGTCTGGGAATGTGGATTAATTTGATAACTTTTCTTCACTCTCTCTTCAACTGGATCACCCCCAACTTTTCTTTTTTTTTCNTTTTTTTTTTTTTTTTTTTTTTTTCTCTGAGTCAATTTATTTTACCTTCTGGAAGAAAAGGGCTGATTAAAAGTGGGGGTTTGGTTTTAGTAGCATTGCATCATGTCAAGAGGTTTTTAACATGTGAATCGTAGTCTTCTTTTTGAGACATGGTGTCCTGGTTCCCAGCAGGGCCAGGGTTTATTCTCTCCTGTCTCTATCCAGCACAGCTATTCCACCCTACGTGCGCCAGGCCCAGGGGCAGCAGGGAGCTGGCCGGGAAGGGAAGAAGCCACAATCGGAAGTGGGCGTGGTGACGTCATGGCGTAGGCCTATATACGGCCAGCGTGCGTCTTGGCATGTACTGGTGTTTGTATCCTCCATCCGTGTTACTGTTTCCCTGCAATTCCTGTTGTTCTGGTCAACAGTTTTTATCTCAACCCACGGGTCTGCCTTTTCTTTCTCACCCTCTCCCCGCCGCTGGGGGGCGGCAGAGCCAACGGGCTGCCACGTGGTGCTTTTGTTGCTGCCAAGGCCAAACCAAGACAGTCCTTTTTGGACACTCTGCTGCCAAGAAAGATCTGATGCATGTTATCACACTGGTCAGATATTTTTTCTCTAACCTACCTAGGAGGTCAAAAAGTGTATATGATGCTAACCCACATCACAGTTTCCAGGCGAAGAAGATCTTTTTCCCAATATTCTCCTATTTCATATTAATACCTATGAGCCCCAACCCTTACTTTAGAAAATGGGTAGCTGGCTTTGGACACATGTATAATATTTAAATCACTAGAACTGTGCTTAGTACTGAAGAATTGTTTGCTGGATTTTTTCCATTTACAATGAGAGCGAGAGTTGACAGTGGTTAATCTTGCCAGGAGAGTTCAGGACTGCGAGCAATACTGGATTTTATGAAACCAAGTGAGAGCCTCCTGTAAGGTTCTGAATTCCCAGCTTTACTTGGAGGCTCAGCATATTTCAGGGCAGCAACCTGTAAGATTTCCCTCATTTTATGAGGAAGAAGGATTATAAGGAACTTGGAAAATGTGATCTCTTTGTCTTTGATAGTATTAGGCAGAAAGAAAAGCTAATGTAATGGTGAGCATACTGCAGTGTAGTGCTTTTGCACTGCTGCCTTTAAACAGAAAATGCCAACAAAGGCTGTTCTCATTTCTGGTTCCTTTTAGAAAGGTATTTGTTGTTATTGTCCTGGAGAACTTTTTTTGCTAGTAGTAGATCTTAAAAAATCATTTTTTGGAATACAAGCTAAATGATCTGAACTAATATTAAGAACTGTTTTGATGATTATGGAATGTGATCTGTTCGTTTTTTCGCTCAGTGTCATATGTATTGCTGTGCAACACCCTATTATATATAGCACAGATAGGCCTGATGCCAATCGATGCCAGTTTTGGTCAGACCTGAGCAGCTGGAAAGCTAAGCTACCCATCTGAATGGAAATTTCTTAAGTCTTTTTATCTGCACGTATAATAAAAGCTTGCTACACCTGGGGAAGAAAACTGCTTGTTTTCACCTTTAGTTTTTGTTTGCTGCTCTCAGCTGCATTAGTATTCAGAATCAGCATCAACCGTGAAGTATTTTAAGATTTTTTCAAACAATCAAACCCATTATTTGACTGAAAGAAGACACTGAAGTATAAAGTTAACACTGTAAAATAAAACGTATAATTGCTGTCATTGTTGCCCCCTTCAGAATTTCAAAAGAATGCCTTTGATAACGGAACACAATGTCTTAAGTGCCTCAAAAACTGAAACGCTAAATTTTGTTTTCCCAAAAGTTTGTGGAGGACAAATGTCCCATTATTTCGGCCAGAAAAAAAATGCATCATCATTAACATGACCCAACAATTGTAGAACAGTGTAGGGTTTTCATGTTTTATAAAGCTGGGTCATTATCTGGGAAAACTTAAATGTTTACATCTATAGAGAGTGCCTGAATCCTTTGAGTGGAGCTCACTGCAGTGGATTGGTACAAGCATACAGAAACCTGTTCTGTGGCTCAGGGTGGAAGGTCTGCTGTCACAGAACCACCTGAAGGATAAACATCTCTGTGACACCTTAGGAGCGTGTCACCATGCAGTGAATGAAAATGACTGAAAGAGGAGTGTAGATTTGTAAGATGGGAAAGTATACAAAAGAATACGTGGGAAGACTTTAGTAGCTGCTCTGAAGTTGAGGTTGGCACCTTGGAATGTGTGTGTTTCCCAGCACAGCTCTGCTCTGAAAGCAGACCATAATTCAGACATAAGTTATCCAGACTTGGTGAACTTATCCCTGAGCAATTGTTCTTTTAAAAGAGACAACCAGAGGTCTTTGGTAACACCTATGGAACCAGTGCATGCCAATGCTCACCACAGAAACAAACTAAACTATAATTAGGAATAAATAATATTTTAGTCCATATTTCTTTGCATTAATGGTGGTGACAAAGCAGGCTTTCAGGCTTTTAAAGAAAAACTGGATAAAATGCATCTCCTTGTTTCTCTCCATTAGTATTCTTACTGTATTATTTCTGTGCACATTTTCTAGACCTTTTTTGGTGACTCAAGTCACCAAGTTTTTGTGCATCTGAAAACTGTAAGCAAATTATCTAGTGTAGCTATATATGCAAAAGCATATAGTATTCTTTGAGTATTACTTGATATTCCCCAGGGGTTGGTTGCTGGGTCCAATTCTGTTTAACAGCTTCATCAATGACTTAGATGATGGAAGTACCAGGGTGTATGAAAACCTGATGGGAGGGTGCAAAGAGGACAAAGACAGACTCTTCTCAGTGTTATCCAGTGAAAGGTAATGAGACAAAACTGAACTGTTTCCAGATGCCCCCTCCAGCCTCAGATATTCTCTGGTTCTGTGATTCAATGAGTTTATGTGATCCGGCTTCTAAGAGCAAGGTCCAGATAAAACTGGGCAAAAGATGTTGGTTGAATAAGCAAATAGAATACTCACTTTTTCCTCTGCTGAAAAGAAGACAAGAAACTGCAGAAGATTTTGGGAGTTGTTTTGGGAGGGTATTTGGGAGGAGAAACACAAGTATGAACTCCTTTCCTCTTGTTCCAATGACAGCAATGACAGCACAACAAAAGGAGCATTCATTTTGTGGTTTAAACTAATCAGTGTGTTGACTAACGCCTTCTAACTCAACTAACCATAACAGTGCTCACTGGAATCTCCAGTTTTTACATGATTGAAAGTTGCTCTTTCAAATGAGATGGATTTTTAATTAGAATTATGTTCATTTTTGAGTGGTATAATTTGTCACAGTATGACCTCGTATTTCATAACTTCAAAAGCTGCCTAATTCTAATTTTTCCCACTCTAAAGGGAAAAAAAAACGAAGGTCCAAGAAAATGTATGCTAAGAAGTCACTAACATGATGGATTTCAATATCTCTAAGTAATTAGTTAAGTTATGCTTGTCTCTTTCATTAAAAGCACCATTAGACAGCCAGATGTAAAAGATGACTGTGGTAAATGGTTTTTCAGGTAATTCTTGATAATGTTAAATGTGGTTGTCATTTCAATTGATCACTGTGCATCTTTTCTTAAATATCCATCCATCTACTTGAGCTGCCTACTCAATAAATTGTATGTGGAAATCTTTAGGATAATTTAACGAAAAGAATTCCCCTAGTTTAACTACCTGCAGAATGTTTTCTTTGTTTCTGTAGGGTTTTTATCATTCTTCCCTGAGACTGATGGAAAAAACCCTGTATTACAGACATTTCTCTCTCCTTTGTTTTTTAGCACATTTCTTCCTATTTGAGGTTTCTTTGGGAAATGAAGTATACAATCAATGTGCTGAGTAGAAAATTGTAAATCTGTGCAAAGGGCCATACATACGTTCCCTGCAGTCTCTGCTCGACCTTGCTTTTTGTTTTGGTGAGAGAAGGGCATGGGAAGGTTGATGGGGGCACTGATTGCTGTCGTAGTGCAAGGCTGAACTAGAGCACACCTTCCTTTCTGCAGCTGTGCACGCTTTGCCAAGTGAAAACCCATAGTATTTGAGTTACTCTTTTGTTTTGTTTGTCATATTAATTTTACCCTGTACAGAAACTCTAGTGGGAAATGGACTAAATTAAGGATTTTTTTTCATTTGACTTTTCAAAAAGAGGTTTGTTTTCAGTCTTGCTGTTGTGCAAGAGAGTTGATGTGCTGATAACATAGAATGGGATATTGTGGCTGTTACTGAATGCTTCAGTGACACTGGAAGGGGTGGAGCACGAGGAAATAGCCCGGCACAGTGGTATTCCCAGCCTGACAGCGAATTCATTGATGGGCACCCACCAAGTTGCATGGTGATGATTGCATTCCCCCAATCCCTCTAATGTACCTTACAGTTTCTGGAGGTAAGGTGCTTGTAAATAGTCTTGAGTATCTCTCAATGCATCTTCCACACGGTGTGTCTGTAGACTGTAGCTGTATCCCAAATGCTGTATCCCATCTGTCTTGTCTGCATGACAACCAGGACTTCACTCTCTCTTTAACCCTCCTGAATTCCTCCATTGATAACACTGGGCTTTCTGCATTTTCTTTCAAGTAACATTTGGTTCTTGGTTGCGTGGTGGTGGTTGTGGGCTGCAGTCCTGTGATTTCTAGCTACATTAAAGACTGACTCAACTCTCTATTGCTGCTTATACTGGTTTGCTTGAACCTAAAAATTGTAGACTGCTTTTGGTCCCATCCTTTGATGTTAAAGGAGAGACAGTTTTCTCCTGGATGGAACTGTCATCGGTGCTCAGAATTTTTCCATTGTTCCCTTTCAGAACGTGCTATCTTTCTCACTTTTTTTCCTTTATAGTTGGCTTTTCTTTTGACAACCTTTTTTTCTTTTGTCTAATGGTGTTTAAGCAGGTAAATACAAGACTCTTTGAACAGCATATTTTATTAAAACAAAACAACCTAATTAACTCATCCTCCAGTTATGTGCTCCAGCAATCTTTTAATGCAGACTCCTTACAAACAGTGTTATTACAGATAGGAAGAACTAACATAAATCAGAAATGTCAGATGCTTTTTCAAAGAGATTTCTTCCCCCATATTTTAAAGGAGTCAGTATTCTAAGCGTCTGTTGTACATCTTATTTCTTTAACTTTGTTAGCTAGGAGCTGTTATTTAAGGGGCCTTTAAAATTTGGAGAAAGCAGAAGTAGTTAAGTTTGTATAGCTTGTTTCAGTAAATTAAGCACTTCACCAAATGTAAAGTTATGATCAACTGGTCTAAGTTCCCTTATCTGATCTTTCATAAAGCATTTTCTCTCAATATTTAGCATCAGTTCTATCCATATGCCTTTGAAACTCAAGAGTTATGAATTACATTCTTGGAGAACAGAAAGCTAAGGTGGGTTAATACCGCATCTAATTGTTGCCCCAAGGATTTTCTTACTGCCTTTCTGCTCCTTTGTAACACAAGGTAGTTACCCAAGCTGTACTTCTTACCAACAGTTAAAAAATGCACTTCTGATTTTTCAGAGTAACGGCTTGAAATTTTTGTAGAAATATCTTGCAGAAATGCTGAGCACTTATAACTGAAGGCAAAGAGAATTCTAGTTTGAATGGATGAAGTACCACACAGCAATCACCCTCTGAAAAATCATTTGCTAGAGTTATCAAGTTGGGTGTGAAAATTAATAGGATTTTTTTCCTTAGTCTCTCTATGCCTCAACTATCTATAAAATGGAGTGATACCATCTTTCATTTTGCTGGCCATTTTAGAGATTGATTAAGTTTTGTGAAGCAGTCCTCTGTTCTGAAAAGTGCCATTGAAAGTTCAAGACAAACGAACAGATTTAACAGGTTCATCACAGGTTTTAACAGTTTCTAACAAGTATTGAGCAGCTGATCGTTAGTAACTTTTCATTTATCACATGTACTTTATCTCATAGGGGTTCTGGAAGAGGGGAAAGGCAGTCCTTTAGCAACTGCATAATGTATATACACAAGTGAGGTGAATTCATGCTTGAGTCGAGTACCCTAACAGTGATGGGCTTTGACTTGGTACCAGTTTGACTGTACAGTTTTAAAACCACATTCTTTTAACATTCTTTTGGCTTTGTAAATCTAAACCCGTATTCAAAGTGCACCTGTAAAAATAAATACATTGAAGCCTTATTGAAGGTGATGGAAAAAATTCCATCATCTGTGATCTTTCCTCTAACTTTTCACTCTTCCATGATGAATGAAACGATATATGAATATGTGCATGACTAGCTTGAATGTCAGCTTAGAAATGGGAAAATTTGTGCCGTTATTCCTTCACTGAAATGTCATGCTCTGGCTGCTCTCATGTGGCACTCGGGTTGCGTTAGTTTTCTGATCAAAGTCTTCACGTGTGATCTTGGTGTCTTTTCAGAATTCCTAATGTTATGCATTATTGCACTCCCCAGGAATGCGCTTAAGTGACAGGTAGCTCTGAACAGTTCTCCTGCCAAAAAGCCAGAATGGATGCCATTGCTCTGGTATCATGCCTTTGGCACGTTACAGTTACTGTGGTTGGAACAGCAGTACAAATCCTTTTTCTGGACACTCATCAGGTTGCTGTGATTATCCATTACTGGCATATGTTTCAAATTTTGTCTGGTGTATTATACTTAGCAATTAGTCATCTCTAACGTTTTATGTTTTTCCCCAAAATATGTTCCTCTGTTGTTGTTCTTTTTTGATGAAGAACAAAACCAATGTAATTGTTTGGGATTTAAAAGGGATGCAAATGAACAAGGAAAGAAAGCATTTGAAAGTGGGTTCCCATCTAGGTGATGTACACTGCATGCATAGTGTCTGAGCATGAAGCATGAGTCCTCCCATCAGTTGTGTTCTCAGACTCAGCCCTAGATTGTGCCGTAGGACCATGTTGCCAGCATTTTCCCAGGCATCCAGAAAGATACTGGTACTTTTGTTGTCTTTGGGGGTGGTGGTGGCTTTGACTGTGTGAAGCCATACACCAAATGTAAGATCATTTGCTACTCTTGACTGAGGAATTGTAGAGTCCCAGGTCCAGCTTTGCAGAGGGTCAGTCCCTTGTGGTCCCAGCCTGCCCTTACGTAATGAATGCCCTGGACCACGAGTTGCCTGATGACCCTCTGCTTCCCTTAAACTGCCAAGAGAAAGAGGACGAGGAGTTCTATACATGCTTGATTTTTTTGTGGTAACAAAAACTGTTGTTCTCTTCTTAAGGTCACCAACCAGATCCTCTTTACCATCCAGAAATGGTGTGAAGGCAGAGAAAAACAGCTGTTTTTCCAGTATTTCCTATTTGGAGCAGTAACTCCAGTTGTCTCCCAGCACACTGGAGTCAAACAGCTGGCCAAATGGCTAGTTTCTGATAATGGTCAGATAACTGCTTGTGTCAGATAACTCCTGCACGTGTGCATTATTGATTGACTACCCATGAGCTTGCACTGGAAGTCTGATGAGTGCTACAGAGTACCACAGATTTATTGCTTTGGTCATTGGGGCAGGAAATATTTGGAGGATGTGATATATCAAAATCCCTCTGCAGACTGTCTAGACGCAGAAAGCTGAGATTGCATTATACGTGTCTGAATCTCTGTTGTTTAGAGGTCTAAAAGAAGAAAACTGTGAACTAAGCAAATAGCTGTAGGAAATCAGGGATTAGACACTGTTGTCTACCTGCTTTAATTTGGCCTTCTTTGTCCTCAGAAATATCAGAAGTATCTGCAAACAACTGTCTCTCCCTGTGGTAGCGCTAATTAATCTCAGTGTGAATTAAGCAAGAGGTCCTAAAGAGCACCTGAAAACTCTGCAATACTTATGGATGACAAAGTCTGTAAGTCTTGGCCCTGGGTCACGCTTTCCTAGCCCACATACGGGCAACAGCGTGGAACATGAGGTGATTTATCTGTTCCCATTATATTTAAGCCTAAAAATACCTTAGCAGCATTGAAAAGCTATTCAGAAGTCTTAAGCATTGACTTCTTTTCTTTTCGTTTTTCAGGATGCTGACAGTCTCCCTGCTGATAGTTTGATAGATTGGATGTTTTCTGTAACTTTCCTTAGCAGGTTATTCTACCCCTCTCCAGGCCCATTCTTCCCTACCTTGATTTTTGTCAGATTTACATCTATTTCTTTAGCAAGCTGCTATAAAAATGTCTTCAAGTCCATTTACAATGTATGCTTAATATCAGCTTCCGAACACTGAGCAGAATGCAAAATGACCAAAGTATTTTGAATAAACAACTCCAGATTTTTAAATTCACCAGAATCCTTTATTCTTTCCTCATTGGAGAATGCCTGTCTGTGAATTGCTTGTACTCTGCTTCACCTAAGGATGTATTTGCATACTAAGGGCTTTGATTTGAATATATGAACAGCCCTATGTATTTGTGTTTTCCCACCGTTTTCATAATTTTAGGAGGAAAAAAAAGTGCAAGGGCAATTTTAGCTGAGTAATTCAGCACACTTTTGCATTGAGCTCTAGTTCTTCTGCATTGCATAGGACAGTGCAACTCAAGTAGATGGCAGAAAATGTGAACTGAGGATGATCAGAAGAAACAGGAACTTAAAGAAGATGATCTCTTTTGCAACGGTGCAACAGTCAATAACTACAAATTAGTTGCAGCTTGAGTGACAGACAAACCAACCTCAAGTGTAATCTAAAAAGGAGTTGTAAAAAAAGGCTGCATATTAGTCACTCCAACTGTCATCTTTGTATAATAGACTCAAAGAAGGGCCTTCTCAGATGGTAGCAATTTTGTTTTTCTTTTTTCTGTCAACATTGTGATGCTCGGGATTACATGGTGGTAAGAACAACAGCTGCATGAAACATTTAGTGACCTAAAAGAGTGCTTTTTTGTGATTGAATTTCAGACTCTTTATACTCCAATAAAATTCTTTCACAACTTATGTGGTTATTGAAGTTGCATATGAAATACAGCCTCTGCTCGGCATGGCCTCTGCAGAAGAGGTTGAGTTTTGCTGCTTTGCGTTGCCCTTCTGGAGATGTATGAGGGCTAAGGGACATACTACAAACACAGGTAAAATGAAATCAGTTTTGGACATCTGTTCTCTCTGAGTGACTTTGAGTCACATATGGCAAGAATTTGTGGGAACAGTCAGAAATTTGAGCTTTGGTTTCCAGCTAGAAGTGTAGATGAAAGTGTGACAGGTTTTCATAAACATATCTCATCATTTGTCCTGGCTTGTTTAGGGAAGACGTTGTTTCCTTTCCTTTCCTTTCCTTGAGTTGTAGGTGCTTGTCTATCATTGAGAATTGAGTTTACTTTCTTAAGGAAAACGTTGAAATTGCCATGTTGGATTTCAACTTGAGGGGCTGTGTTGGTGATACGAGATGGCACATTCTTCAGAGACCACTGGGAGCCACTTTATTCTACATGAGCAGCCTTGCCTACCTCAGATCTTTGAGTATCGTGACAGCTTGGGTCTGGTTGTCATGTACAAGGCAGAGACTCTTTTGAGGTCTTCCTAGGTCATTCTGGAAACCATCCGTGACATGAGCCTCTCCGAAGGAAAAGGACAGATTGCCTGTTGCTCTTCTGATGGGAGAGACAGGAATCTACAGCCTTTGCTTATCTTCTGGAGACACGTTCTTGCAGCATTTTTCATTCTTATGGATTGGTGGTATCCAGCAGGACTGTAATTGATGTTGTTTTTTAATTTCAATTTGTGTCTAACTGTAAAGCTCTGGTGCCTCTTTGGACTGTTAAAAAATGCAGGCATCTCTGTATTAAATTTTCAACACATTATTATGATGTTGCTTTGCAATTTAGCAACATTAAGCCTCAGAGTTTGACTCTGGGTTTTATATGCTTTATTATTTTTATGTCAATTTTACCACCAGTCCATTCAGTTGGAATTAATGAGGACTGAGAATACATCTAGCGCATACTCTGTCGTAAACTGCTGAAATTACTGCTCAATTAATTTGTTGCCCACTGTAAGTTTTTACTGTATCAGCTATGTTGTGTCTAGTGATTATAAATTTAGTAGTTTTGGTAGACTGCACTGAGATTCTCTGAGGAAAACGATGAGAGCAGTCTAGAGCAAATACACCGTAGTTTTCCTGGCTAGTGCAAACCCACAGATTCTGTGTTTCTCCTTGACTGCCATCATGGGCTGTTCTGTAGGGGGGTGGTTGCTGTTTTTGGGGTGTCTGTGTGTGCAGGGGGAGAGGTTGTATTTTTGCATGTATTCAGGTGGAACAAAATTGTCTCTGTCTTATTGAGTGAAATATGAAATGCACATGGGCTTTTTTCTAGCTTTCCTGTTCTGATACCTTTAGATAAAAATTTGCTTAGTGCTAACAGCTGTCTCCTAAACTGATAATAGGAGCTGGAAATACATAGTGCTAACCTTAATTACATGCTTCAGGCTCTCATCTTTTGCAGCAGCTCTGTCAAATGCAGACTATATTTCGTCTGAGATAGGAATGTTTAATCAGATCAACACGAACAAAGTCAAGCTGAGGAATTTGCTCTGCTAATGACTTTTTTTTTTATGTGTTAGAAAAGTCATGTGCAGCTTGCCTGTCTTGCAACTGGATAAATGGTCTTCATATTTCTGCTGGAGTGGAATGGTGTTCTTGTTAGGTCTGTCTTAGCAAAGTAGCTGCCAGTAGTTCATGGTTATTGCCATAGAATGTGTTGGGTTGGAAGGACCTTTAAAGGTCATCTAGTCCCATCACTTGGAGTGAGCAGGGACATCTTTAACCAGATCAGGTTGCTCGGTGCTTCATCAAGCCTGACCTTGAATGTCCTCAGGGATGGGGCCTCCACCACCACTCTGGGCAGCCGGTTCCAGCGTCTCACCCCTGTCACTGTAAAGAACTTCTTCCTAATGTCTAACCTAAACCTACCTTGCTCTAGTTAAAAACCATTGCCCTTCATCCTTTCACTGCATGCTCTTGCAAACAGTCCCTCCCCAGCTCTCCTGTATCTCCTTTCAGATACTGGAAGGCCATTACGAGGTCTCCCTGAAGCCTTCTCCAAGCTGAACAACCCCAGCTCTCTCAGCCTGTCCTCATAGGAGAGCCGCTCCAGCCCTCACAGCATCTTGGTGGCCTGTTTCAGTTAGCGATGATGTGCTTTGAATGATCACCTTCCTCTGCCATCTCCATTCTTCAAAAAACTAAGCTGCTAAGTTTACTCATTAATTAAAAATACTAAGGTACACACAATTTATTATAGACTTAGTTTTAAAATCACTCTTTCTGTTATGTTGCCTTTTTGAAACAGTTATAATGAGATTTGATGAAAGAAAATAAAGAAAATAATTCATTTATTTTTTCTGAAAAGATTAGGGACGTGCACAAATCCTGTGTTCCCGTATAACCCTATGGATTCAGACTGGGAATAACAACATTTCAGATCATGACATGGCCTAGTAGGCCAATGAGAAGTGAGAGCCAAGAACTATTTAGGACTGTAGAAAACTTAAGGGACAGTCCAATAGTCCTCTGCTGTCATAGAGAAGGACACACGCATGCTTGCACACACACAAATTTGGCAGTTTGCATTAGGATAGTGATTGTGCCACCTTCCTACTGTCCTCTAGAAAGGCACTTTCAGAGCTTGAACTCATCATTCATGAGCAACTGTCGTCAAGTTTTCAGCCTCACTTTACTCATGCCCACTTCACAAGCTTCTGTTCTTGTGTCAGTATTTGTCTCCTGTTTTCTTTCCCTTCTTTGGGGTTCTCTAACTGTGTGCATCTAAAGAATAACCATGCTTCGTTTGCAAACTTGCTTTGTTGGGCTAAGCCAAGCAGTTTTCTTCCAATTTCTTTTATGACATTGGCAGTTTGTTTCTTTGGTCATCTTTGGAGCTTTGCTCCATGTTTATTCTGGTTGGAGGTTTGTGGTTTAGGTTTTTTTTTTAGTTGTTTTTTCTTTTGGTTTGGTTTTCGTGTTTTTGGTTTTGTTTTTTCCCCCTAGGGTATTTGTTTTGTTTTGTTCTGTATTTTTTTTTAATGTATAATTAGAATCAGATGACATGTTTCAGATGAAGTCTCTTGCACACAAGGGGTTTTGTAAAAAGATTTAATAACTGTCCGCTTTGATCAAAACACTTCTCCTGATGCATCTTAAAATTTCATTTGCCTTTTTCATAGCTGTATCATGCCGGTGATTTATAGTCACCCTGTGATCAATAAATACAGCCAGGCCTTTTTATCATTTTTAGCTGATGTACTTTCATTCTGTACCATGGATTCATGTTAATAGCCCCTTGCCCTTGTTCTATTACACTTCATTCCATTTCAATTACAAACCTCAAAGCCACCTAATTTTTCCTGGAAAACACTCGGTTCCTCCTTTGTCTTCATGTCTCCCAACTTCATGCCATCATCCATTTTCATCATAGCAAGTCTACTTTTTGTGCTAAAGCCGTTTAATAGAAGCATTATAGAAGACTTAGCCATGAGGAATGCTGGTTTCCTGCATGCCAATACTTAGTTTGCTTACACATCATCCTTTAGCTAGTTTCTTGCTCACTTACACAGGCCTTCAGCAACATGGTATGTTTTATTTGTAACTTACTGTGTATTCAGAGCTGTTAATGTAATATCTATGGTTAACCAGCAAGAGAGAGACAGTAGTAGATACTGGGAAACCAGCAGAAGTTTACTGAGTTGCAACAAATTCCATACAACTGCTCTGCTTCCTGAGGAAAATAGTCCTTATTTCTGTCATTGCTATGGTTGGTTACGTGTTTGCCCCCACAAGGTGTGTGATACAGCACTACAGTGCTAAAGCCCCAGCTGGCACTGAAATGCAAAGAAGGGCCTATCACCATTTTCATTCTTTGTTGGTTTTTTTCTGTTGTTCTAAGAGCTTTTAGATTCCAAAGGGGCCCAGTCCTCAGCCCTTGGTGAGGTTTCATTGAATGTGTTTGGCTTATGAATGCAATAAAGATTAAAGTTTCCTGTTCCTTGGTAACTAGAAACCCTTCAGCCTGAATTGTTGCATGTTCTGTTAATTCTAAGCATAAGATTTGAAGAGCTACACATCATTATGAGGCTAGCATTATTGAGCTACATGGTAGGTACATGGTAATATGGTTGGTGTTTAAACAAATTGGTTTGCATTTTCTGTTTTTCCTCTGCTGGAAAGGACAGCTAGAGGATGGTGCTAGCTTTAGACTTTGAGCTGTCATTCGTAGTGGTAAGGATTTGAGAAGAGTCTAAAACAGGTGCCTGGAAGCAAACTAATATCGGTGGAAACTTCTACTTGTTGTTTGTGATCCCCACCCACTAAAAACAGTAAGAGCTCTCCTGTGGGTAAATGTATCAACCACCTGAACTCAGACATTTTCTTTTAGATATTCCCTAGAGAATGTGGCATTGTGATAGACAAAGCTTTCAATCCAAAAGGCTGAATATTTCAAAATTGAGAGGAATAACTCTGTATCCAAAGGGAATCTGTGGTTTAGAAAACATGGTATTTTCTTCCCCCTTCGGCATTTAACCTTTCTACATGAATTATTCTTGGATTAATTTCCAGCTGTGCTCTGGAAGTTGAACCTGAGAGCTTGAACACTCTCCCATTCCCAAATCATGCGGGCAGAAAAGAGTGGAAGTGGCCAGTGCTCTGCTGTGTCGTTCTCTTTCCCCATATGAGAGTTCATCTTTTTGACCAGAATTCTTCTGCTGGGGTTACTGTTGGCACAGAGCACCAAGCTGGAAAGCAGAGATAACGTGTGTCACTGCTGCGGCTTGACAGATACTCTGATTCCAACCTCTGCCTCTCCCTTTCCTTTCGTCTGTTGCACAGGTGGCGAAATCCTATTAGGACTGATTTAGTGAGTGGCAGAACAGGTTCATAATTCTCAGCTCCATTCCCTATTGCAGCTTAAACAAGATTTTGAAGCATAAAATAAATTTTAATCTTTCCAAGGAAAGATGCTAATCTGAAGCTGGCTGTTTGCTCGGTATTGGGTTCCTGCTGGCTTTGATAACAGCTCATGATTTGTGGAAATTTAGCACGGATTGAGATGTCAGTTTACAACTCGCACTCCAGGCTGCCTTGACTAATGGGAGGTAGGCAGGGGTTTGTAGGTAGTTGGGGCTCAGCACCAGAAAATTTCACTGTGCAGTTTACAAAGTTCTCAGCTTTTGCATGTTATCCCTCTTTGTTACCCACTGGGTTTCCAGGAAGAGAAGTGGGTCTTCAGCGAGGCCTTAACCTCTCCCCGCAGTCTCCTGTTATCCATTTATTTCCACCCCACAGTCTTAACAAATACTTTAATTTCACACTTTTGAGCACAGTAAAGAACCAATTTTAGCTATTTGGTATATGAGCGACACTGTCATTTAAATGCCCCAGAGCACTAAGGCATCCCGAACTTATTTCACTGTTAGAGGGTTGGTGTAATTCTCATCAAGAAATTAGCAAAACCAAAATTCTGTTCACTATATATTTGGGAGGGGGAAAAGTCCAAGAACGTTAACTGTCTGATTCAGACTGCAAAACTATTTTTGTACTTTGCAATGACTTCGGAAAAAAATACACATTTAAATGTTTATATTTGAGCCTTCAGTTTTCCTGTTCGTTAGTTGCGTGATGCACATCAAGTCAGATTCTGCTGTCAGAGACACTGGTGTAAATCGCTGGTGTTTTTACTGGAGACACTAAAATTACTTCAGTTTGAAGTTTTTTGTTAATGAGGTCAGGAATTTTGACAGTACTTGTTAGTGGCTGCATATTTGAATAAAGCATTGTTTTCAGAGCAAGTTCGGGAAGAAGCTGTCATCAAGCCAGGCAATTCTCTGAATGTTGATAAGGTACATGATTGGCACCCCTATAATTTTGTTTGTTCTAAGCTTCTGTTTGTTCTTGGAACTTTGCTGTTTAAGATGAAATGACAAGTGGTTTTGGGCACAACTCACAGGCAACGAAGTCTAGCTTCTCTATTGATGTCATCCTTTCTCTCCTTTTTTAAAATGTTTTTTGTTTTGTTTTAAGAAGATCTAAAGGCTTGTTTTGTTATTTAAAATCTCAGTCAGAGAGGACTTCCAGTTCTTAAAATACAGCTCAGAGCTAGCTTAATTTTTTCTGTCTGAGGAACGGATCTACTTTTTCATTCATTTACATTGCAGCACAAACCACATGGATGAGAGACAAGGATGTGCTGTAAGCTGTGCCAGTGGCACTGCTGGATCAGAGTTCATTCAGAGCGATGCTGGCCCCATGAATCATAACGTCTGCTCAGCCGAGTGGGAGAACAGACTCTGTCTGCAGCAGCCTCATATATCAATTTAAAGAGGAAGGGAAGTTGCCACAGAACCACAGTTCCAACCAGCAGCACCACGTTGCAAAAAATCTGATTCTGTGGCATTAATTTCTTGTCAAGGCCAGTGATGGGTTACGTTTGCCAAATAAGATGTGCTCAGCTGAGCTGCAGTATCTCTGCAGTGCGATGTGATATGCCATTTTTTTCTTTCTTTCTTTTTAAAAGAATGTTGCATGTTGAAAGTGTCGTTCTCTGGCTACTTGCTGTAAATTAAGACAGCTATTCTCAAAAGTGCAGACATTGATCTTGGCTTCTAAAACTCTCAGACTATGCAATTCTAAGGCAGTCTGCTCCTGCAGATATCCGTAAATCCAGTTTGTGTATGAAGCAACTTTTCCCTTTTCTGCTCAAAAAGTATGATCCAAAGCCCATTCCTACACAGGCCCAATCCTTATTGAGCATTCAAACTTGTGTTAAATATGAATTAAGCATCTACAAATGTGTTTGGCATAAATGTACCCTAAGCCAGTTACATGTTGTTGGTTTAATATAAAATTTCATTCTGAGCACACAGCATTTATTTGCATTTGCACCCAACATCCCCTACGGGCATATAAGGAATTTTAGCAAAGTCTCACTTTACAAAGAAGAGCCAAAGATATGGGAAGTTATTGTTCTGCTCGTGGATGTAAGATGAACTGCAATTTACCTTCTACTTGGAAAAATGTCATCTATTTTATCCTTGAGTATGTGGTTCTTCACTTAATTTATTGACTTTGAGCGTTCATCAGCTTCTGATGGGAAACTGCTTTGGTATTTTGGAGATCACTCTTGTCGCTCAGATGGGGGTAGCTCAGTGTGGTCCACTAGAGAAGACATGTGCTAGAGGGCGAGCAGAAGCTCTGGATAGTTGCTGTGGAACCACCTACTTTCCTAAATTCTCAGGACTCTGATGTGCTAAGCACCAAGTACAGGGGAAGCAGAAAGATGATGATAACCTGAGATCTTCCATGTTTGCTTCTAAGGGAAGTGACAGTAGGTTCAGTAAGTGCAGGGTCTTTTTCTTAGCTGGGTGGTGTTTTCATTGTTTCTTTTTTAGAATTGCTAAAATATGCATATTTTTTGAATGCATGAATTTTTAAAAGCTATTTTTTATAATCACAAGCGTCCCTGTGGATCTCAGTGGAATTATGGATGCAGTGCATTGCTGCTGGCTGTGTATAAAGGGACAGAATCCAGAACTGGTGCAGTGTGGATCCGTGTGCAGAATACTGTATACGTATTCATTCTGGTTTTCCTTGCTTTATAAATAGAAGTAGCTTCTGACAAATTTTAGCAATCAAACAAAATGAACAACCCCAAATCAGCAGAGAGTTCCTGTGCAGTTTGCTGAGTTCATCTGCTTTGAAACATGAAGTTGACTAGTCATGGCTCTGCGTAGCTTTTGTGGTCCTCATATCATTTATTCTGTTGAAACCCAAAGATGCCATTATGACTTCTTGAACGCGTTTACTTTGCAGAGCTACAGTGTAAGTGCCAAGCCTTTTTAAGGGGTTTCAACACAGATGATCTTTTAACATCAATAAACCAAGCAGCATTATGGGGGCAAAACCAAACCAAAAATCAGATCGCTGCAGAAATCGCATTTCTATGTGTAATTGTTAATTCATGGGAAGTGGGTGGGCAGAGTCTTGGTGTCAGTTTTGCTCTTGAGCTTAGATAATGTTAAATCAAGCTATTTTAGGGGCATCTGCCGTGGCCTCAATTCCCAGCTACATGTAGAAACTCTGCAGAAGTCTTTCTTTAACACTGAGTCCACATGACAAGCACCAACCAAGGAATGGTCAGTGTGTGTGAGCAAAGTGAGTATAGACAGAAGTGATTTACTTCCATCTGGTTTTAACTTGTTTGTTTTGGTTTGGGATTTTTTAAATTATTTTCTTTCTTTTTTAAAAGAGCAAGAAGAGTAAGCAGGCTGTAGGATCATGTACTTCCACGTGTTGCAGATCCCAGCATGGTTGGCACTCGCTGTGCTATAACAGTGAATCTTGCCTGTGAGTTCAGTTGATTTTTTTTCATGGAGAAAAACATTTTTGTTGATTTAATTACATTAAAGTTTTGAAAGACTTTTAATGGAGTTGTATAAGCTGATTCTCCCTCCCTTTCTTTTTCCCCCTCTCATCTACCAATCCTTATTTTTGTGCAGCTACTGACAGAGGATAAAAGAAGTAGAGGTAAGTACAAACTGTGAACACAAAAACATACGATTTAAAGACAAAATGGGATCTGCTACTTTGTAAGCCCTATTCTTCAGGGTTTTAAAGCTCTCTAGCATCTTACATTTTCCAGTGCATATTCCTGTAGCACACCGTTGTAGGGGAAGGTAAATCTAAAAAATTTAGACACGTATTGGCTGATAGGCATCACAACAACGGCAGTTACCACGTCTGTGGTTGATTATTTGTAGCATTTTATAATGTTGAATTACAAGTGAAGTGGCAATAAGGAACACAGGTTAATATGAGGTGGAAATTGCCTTTGTGGGTCTGTATATTAACCTTCAATGGCAGCAGCACAGCAGTCTGTCTCCTTTCTGACGTTATCAGCGAGTTCATTCTTGGAATAGACTGTGAAAGGATTAAGCCTTTTGAGCACAGCCAGCACACAGAGGTGATCAGATGCATCTCCAAGTTGGAGAACTCTCTTTCCTTTAGATCTCATGTAAATTATAATCTAAGCAAGTTATCTGGAAAAATAAGAATGCCCCTTAGAAAACTCTGACTGCAGAAATTCCAGTCTCAACCTGGCAGTGTTCTTCCCTTTAAGGGCACTTTTGCATGTCTTCTCTATTTGTTTATTCTTAAAGATTTAGAGAAGCAAGCGATTTCTTCATATTGCGGTTATTCTGCTGGGTGCCAGAAATGCTTTGGCAAAAAGTGTGATGGATATATTTTGACTTGAAGTGCTGCAGGATCTAAAAGATTAAACACATTTATGAAGGCAGACATATTGCAGTAACATTTTCACTTGGATGCCCAGACTCATAAAGTTGTGGACAGAATATTCCGAAAAGTTGGTGGCTTATTTTTTTGCTTTCCTTTGCTTGTTTTGGAATTTTGTGTTTTGTTTTTTCCCCACGTGGAAAGAGCTAGCTAAGAAATGTCACAGCTCACTCTACGTTTCTTTATGAAACAAGTTCTTGCATAGCATTCGGGAACAGGATGGTAAAATTAAGTAAAGTAGCATTAAAACCCCCTATATACCATACCTGTAAGTATTTTTGTGAGGGTTGTTTGCTGTATATTTTGTTGCAGGGGTCCTAGATGGGAGAATTTCAGGGGTTTTTTGTTTTTTTTTTTGTTTTTTTTTTTTTTTGTGTGTGTATCTGTCGTAGTGGGCTGGACAAGCAGAGGAAGAGTGACCGTAAAATGATGTGAATTTATATTTAGAGTTGTTACTTCTTGTTTACTTGATGAATACCACTGAGTAAATCAATGGCACGCTGTGTTCAGACACAGGAGAGAAATGAAATGGAGCAAGCTGGAAAAAAACTATTCTTTATTTTATATTTTTCTTTAGAGCTATGGTTTTTTTGAAAAGCACATTGTGTTTTACAGCAGGAAACTCTTATCATAATAGGGTTAATGGGAATTACACATGATTTGTCTGGTGTTTTCTGTAAAACTATTAGAAGGCAAGAGCGTCCTGCGCAGTCCTTGCAGCCTTACCTATCGGTAGGCTTTACCAACTGAAGTATATATTTGTAAAAATACTATATGGAGAATCAAACTTTTTTTCCCAGAACTTGTAATTCTGTTAGTCTTTCTTATCTGTTTGTTTTTCTCCTTTGCTCAGAAAAATGCTTCCACCATAACCCTTTTTGTAGTTAAACCAGTCTTTCTTGAAAGTATAGCAATTTAAATATGACTTCAGCATTACCAAATAATCCTATTTATCACTGCAGAGTTGCTATTATTAGAGTCAAGGTATTAGCAAAAGGAAAGTCTTTTTTAGTAATTATTTACATATTTAGTGTGAATTACGTGTGAAATGACTTAATTAATTGAGAAAATGGTCATACCTTAAACTCCAATGGAACTTTTGTATTTGGTGGTTTTGCTGCAATTGCCCATGTGGGCAAACCTGGTGAACGCTGAGTACCAAGTGATTTAGAATACCTTGAAGATGGAACAAGATAAACCCTCTAATCTACATGAGCCTTTGTGATCATACCTGCTGACTTCTTTTTGCTCTGAATTCTAACTGTGCACCTGAAAGCGGCCCATAGGTCTTGGCATTAATTCCACAGTGGATGTGAAGGAGATAAGAGTGCTGAAAAGATCACGTCTGCAGTACAGCCATAGCATGATTCCTCTAGATTCATACAGACTCTTCTTCTTTAGGCAGTTTTTGTGAATGGGCCAAGGGTTTTCCTGCTGCAGCTAGACCACTTCTGGTAATTGTGCTGTGTGATTCAGCTTTTGCTTGGGGTTGCGGAGTCTCTCTGCAGGGATGACACTGTGAATACAGTGATTTGTTTTGGTTAGTTTAACAGACATTCTAAATAACACAGTGTGGAACAGAGGTTTCGGAAACGGAGAACAGAACTTGGCCTGGGTCTTCTAGTGTTTTAATTTAATAGCACTTTTTTAATATATACTAATTGTATTGATGTACCAAGACCACTGTTGTTGTAGTAACAAATGTCTCTCCAGACACATGCACACATGTTTCAATTGAGCTGGCATAGCACAATCTTCTTCCAAAAGGAGATTAATGCAAGAGAACTTTTTTGTCTGCACGAATTAATTTAACATTTATGAGAAGATGGATTGCCACTCTGTAATAATTACAGTTGTGCTTAATATAATTAATACTCCATATTAGAATTGGTGTGAAACAGCGTTATTCCATTGCACAGTTAAGGTATAATTGTAACACTAGATTTGTCTGAATAAATACCGTCACTATGTGCCACTCCCAAGAGCATCTGTCTCTGGTGATGATGCTCAAGAGCAAGAACTTTGCAATTCTGGTTGTCACAGACATCACAGTTAACCAACATCCTATGAGAACTAACAGGAAATCAATGGATTGCCTATTACCTGAGCTCTTTTTCTTCATTTTATTATTCCTTATAATGGAACTAGTAGTGTGAAAGATATATGAGATAAGTAGTACACGCCAGCAATTTGTTCCAGACGTGCCTGCTGGTGCATGAGATTCTGAAGAAAAATTAATCTATTTCTAGCAAAGAATTGCAAAACTTTTGCTCATTTTGCTCTCTCTAAAAAGAACTTTGAATTTTTTTTTTGAAACTGTGAGAAAAAGTGCCCATGCATAAGATGAAAACAGGAATTGCCTTCTCGGTGGAACTCAGTTTAGTGTTTTTTGTCATGAAAAAATGCAATAAAATTATTTCTTATGATCAAATTATTGGAAAATGTTGTAACGGGGCTAGACTCAAACAGAAAAGATGCAGTACTGTCAAAACCTGAGTTATTCATTGAGGTAGCAATTCTGCTGACAGAAATCGTCCAGAGAGGTTTAGGATATGTTGATTAAACCTGTGTTGTAATGACTACAGAGTAAGCAAACTGCAATTATCTCAGATCTCAGTGTTCTCCAGAAGTGTACTTGTGTCAAGTAGAATCACAAATGCATTTTTCTCATTATGAAAGACATTTCTAAACAAAATTCGTTGCCAGGGGTCAAGGGGTCGAGTAAATATTTGAGTCTCTGCTCTCGCTGAGCACCACACTCCTGAAGTTTCATGCTTCACTGCCAAACTTGAGACTGTAAGTAAGACTTTCTTCCTTAAGTCATTAGTGATACTCTATGTTCAAATCTTCTTGGCAGAAGGAGAGCTGGTGTGCAGCTTAAGTGGTTTCATACTTTACTAGCAGAATGATAACCAGTGTCTATAGAGCTTATCTAACTCGCTATACTTGCTCCAGGGGAGAAAAAGCCCCAAGAAAGTTCTTCAACTGCTTGAGGAAACAAGGAGAAAAAAAAGGCTGACAATTTTCTGTCAGTGTGACTGGCCAGTTCAGGTGAAGTTGCACTGTGAGCCACGGAGAAGAAGACAACAAAGCCCCTTTTCAACCAGTAGCATCCTGCTCATGTTGGGAAAGAGGCTGGGTATTTCCCAGGAGCAGTTTTGTGACCAGATGAGCTCCGTGGAGCCTCTTGTGACAGCCCTATGGCCATCTGAAACATGAGTGACAAAAGTATGCAGTGGAAAAGCTCTAGCTGAAAGGTTTAAAATAGGATGCAGTAAGTTTGGTTGAGTATGGCACCCAAGACTTTCATGAAACTGTTGGCAAAAAATCTGTATGAAAGAGAGAAAGAGAGATGGTTTCTGTTCAGCTAAAGAAATCAGGAAAAGGATGGTAAAACGGGAAAAAGAGACCATGAAAATTCTTTAAAGAATATGTGGATTGAACACACAACATATTTCTAGTGCCAGCTACCATGGAGACTGTTTTCTTTGCTCTTGCCAAACTTCTACATGTCCTTGATTCTGATAATCCCAATTGAGAAAACTTGGAGCAACAGATAGATTGTGTCAGGGAGAGGGCCAAGAGAAGAGTGTGATTTAAATATAACATGCTACTATCCCCTTTGGCTTGGAGGCTGAGACCACGGTGACATGGCAGAGGATATATTCCGCAGTTTAGTGACTTCCCAACTGGGGAAAGGCTGTGAGGACCTTCAAAGTACCACAAGCTTTTTCTCCATCATTCTGTTCTCTGCCTTATCACTAACCTTCTTCACTTTTTCCATTCTATTACAAACCCCTGGAGAATAATTTGTATGGTAATTTTTGTGAATTAAGTGTCCTGGGAGATAGATGAACATCATTAAACTATTATCACATTTAACATTCCTGTTGCCAAAAATGGAAGGCTAATTCTACTCCTTTAATTTCTTATGGATTTCTTTGCTTTTCTGTGGTGGCCACAGGTGTCCAATTTATTCCCAGCTCTGTGCAGATATTTTCATTTTGAGTCTGACAAAATGTACAGGTTGTAGTAAGTTGCAACTGTTTGTGTGTGAAGAGGACTAGAATATCTAGACAAAGTACTTAAAATTAATGTTTTTAGCAAGGACATTGATTATTCCTACTATCTTGAAGGAGACTGCTTTTGTTCATGAACTTTAAGGTTCCACCTCGGTCCACCATGATTGCCATCTGCTGATGAGCATGGTTATCTCATCTATTTTTGCAAACTCTTACTATATTCAGCAAGACTGTTTGGCTGAACTGTCAGGTCAAGAGCTGGCTCTGACTCTACTCACCATTAGATGATTTTTGACTTGAGAGGATTAAGTTTTTCCTTGTTGATGGCATTAAATTTTCTTTCATGAGCATGTAACTGTGGCAGCAGCCACGTTTCCACTTCATATTTCATCTCTAGTTTTTCTATTAATCATATTACATTTCCAATTAAGTTCTACTTACGAATTTGTTTCAGCGTAGTTCTTAGGGGAATCAGTAAATGTGTTTTATAATTAAGTGCTCAAATATTAGAATTTAATAGTTCGTAATTAGAGGGTTTTTAAATTAGAAATCTGTCTTCCTATACAATTTGAGGAGCTAAAATCTAATTTAAATCTTCACCTTAAGGAAAATTCATAAAATGAACTAAACTAAAGCAGTGAAATACATTTTTAATTAAAGGGAGGAAACTGCTAATCAAGTACAACTCAGGAACATAACCTAATAGTGAAGGTATTGTATAACATATAGTTTCTTTATGCTAGAGAATGAAATACAGTGGTTTAAAAAATTAGATTAAGCATTACTTAAAGCAGCGAGTTTCAATTTGCCATACGAAGTGTCCCTTGGTAGCAGTATTCCCATTATCTTCAGACTCATTGTAGAAATAAACATATACCTTCTGAAGCACATGGATAAGGACTAATAATCTTTGCATTATTCAGTGGCACGCACACTGTCATGCAAATATCTGGTAGTGAATGCCTGTGTGTGTATGTATATTTGTTTGTAGTTATCTTCTGAGGTACAAGGAGTCCTGGTAATGTTGATTGGGAGTTAGGGCTGCCTTCAGAGTCAGAAACCCTGTTTTCTCCTCCTTAGAAAGCTCACTGCAAGCAAAATGCTGATGCTGTAGGAAAACCAGCACAAATTCTTCATGGAATGTTGGCCAGGAACAGGTATTGAACTGAAAGCTGGAAGAATGATTTTCCCATACCAGCTAAAAAGAGACAGACTCTTGAGTTAAGACCAGTAGTGACAGGGTCAGTTTAAGATGTAAGCAAAACAGGCAATTGCCTACGATGACATACTGATGAGATCGGGCTTTAGGAAGACACTTGGGACATTTTTGTGCCTGACCTCAGCTTGGATCTGCAGAAACAGCACCATGAAGATCCCAGATTACATGTGCGCTACTGGACACAGAAGCTTTCCCCAGTTCTTGAGCGTGGGCGGATGCCAAGACCACATCTTGATCCAGTCTCAGCAGGCTCTCCACCCTTATCCAGGAAAAAAATACCCAGATGTGCAGGCTCAGCCAAAGACATAGGTATTTTCTGGCACCCTGCCTGGAGAACCAGGATACGAGGCCTCTATTGCATCCCTGTGCATAGGGCTAGACACTGCTGGAAGCATTTTCTCCAAGTTCCTGATGACACTGAGAGCAAACCAGTATCAGAAACAAGCTCCGTGGCACTGTACCCCCAGTAAGATGAAGCCCAGGTCCCTGAGTTAACATCTCTCTTTAGCTACCCTGCTCCTGCCCTCCCCTCACAGCTGCTGTGGGGAGAACTGTTCAGAAAAGGCTGTTATCCTGGGGGAGGGGGGGCCTCTGGCCACCTATTTGGGATAGCCAGAGCTATTCAGAAAGTCTGAGCCAGTCCTGAGGTTAAATTCACCTCCCCTGGGAACCTGGCACAGCAGGGACGTAGATGATATCTTGACAAGTGGCTTGAACTCCAGCTAAACCTTCCAAGCCAGGTTTCATCCAAATCTGAAGGGGTTTGTGGGCTACGAACTGACTTTTCACAGTGGTGAAGTTTCTCTACTGTTATTGCTAGCAAGAGGCATTACAGTTTCATTTTTTTAGCACAGTTAGAGGTTTGTGTTTGCCTGGGAAATATGACCCCACCACTTGCCTTTAGTTTTCTTATCTTCTAATCATACCCCAGGTCCATCTCTGCTTTTCATTAGCATTGTTGCTGATGGCCCAGGCAGGAGGTCCTCACAAGCACCGACACAAGCTGGTGTGTTCAGGATGTTTGTCCTATTGCTTGTGATTTCTTGACATATTGAGGGTAAATCAGATCTCTTTAAACACTTGAGTGATTTAAGGAAGGTTTTGGGTTTTCCACCATTTTATCACCACAGATTTTGTCACTGTAATTGCAATTTTATCAGTAGATATAATTTTGCCTCATATTAGACTGCATTATGCAGCCGAAAACAGTGGAGAAAGACGTGAATGGTAAACCAGGACACAGGATGTGCTGAAATGGGTCTTCATTAATTACTTTGTTGTTGGTAGTTTTGATTATTTTGGACATTACGGGATCTGAAATGACTGGATGCATCTACTCCTGTGGGGTGGGGAATTAGCAAGGTCCTTGTTTAAAGTTGTACTTTTGCTTTTTGACTAGCTGAAACTTTCCACTGAGTTGTAGGTTGATAAATTCAGTAATGACTGATGCTGACTCTTTGGCAAGATGCTCAGCTGGTACACAGACCACAACGCTAGGGTTCACAGACTGTAATAAAAAATTACTTATGTATTATGCCCTTCATTAATATTTCAGGATTCAGACAGTAAAGGGAGCAATTTATCTCAGTATAAGTTAGGATACTCTTTAATAAGATTTTGCAAGGAGACAAGATTAATGTTAATAATGTTTTTTCATTGACAGGAAAATAGTGTTAACATTAGTAACTCACTCTTTCTGTTAGAAGTACAGCATTCATTTTACAGCTATCCACAACAACAAGGTTAAACTGGAGAAAAGCATGGACTATAAACAAGGTCAGACCTATGAAAAAGTAGACCATGAATCTGTTTTCCTAGGCTAAAATCTTATTAGAATGAATATTCCTACAGATCAGAATGAAGGTGATGAAGGCTATAAAGCTATTCAAGCAGAATAATTCAACTTTAGAGTTTCTGCATTACAGGAAGTGGCTATTTCTTTTTTTTTTTTTTTTAAATATACTCTGAAACAGTGAATTTGAAACTCAGATAATTAAGCTTCAAGTTTGCGACGTTTTGTAGTCTCCTTGATTCTGAAAATAACACGTGAAACTTTGTTTAACTTTTCAAGTTTTAATGCATAAATGAGATTGGTGCAGGGTTTCTTGAAGGTATATTGAGCAAAGTCTGTGTTCAAGAAAACAACGCATTTGTTGTGCTTGGATAAATGTTTCCCCTTTCGGAATATATTTGGATTCATTAAGATGACACATAGACATGAATATGGAATATTTGGTTCCTCTGAGATTCCTCATACACAGCTAAGGACTTTTCTAGGTTATAGTAGTATACATGCTGATGCTGATATGGCACTGTTGTAGTTGTACTGATAATCTTCTAATGAGGAAACAAATAAGGTTTGTATCAATGCAAGAAACTCTATTACCTAAATTAATCCAGTTCATATAGTGTACTCTACAAATAAGCACAAGAGTAGTTCTGTGTGTAATTACTTTTATGCATGTGTTATGATGAAATCATGGTATGCATACAAGTTTGTGAGCAAATACTTGAAAACTCCGAAATTTTGATGTGTCCCAAAGCACCATGGCATCTTGAGCCACAGCCTTCCATGTGTGTGTAATGCAAAGTATGTGTTCAGCACCAGCATTCTTAAATTCCATATTGGTCCACGTGTGCACATCCACATCAACAGCGTACACAGGGCAAAGCTCTGGCATAACAAGAACCTCTGTGGCTGATGACTTCCCATTTGAAATTGTTTAATTAAATCTATTAAACAATACTGTCCTTGCATGCCCCACATCCCTGATGAGTTTCTGGACTACCAGTCTCTATGGTTTTCCTGTCTCTGTGAATATTTAATTAATTATGGAAGGAAGAGCAAATAGCTCATAAACTGCTGGTAGTAAACCATCTTGTCTAAATTTGTCAGGGAAAGGACTTTTGGTTTTGATTTTGACTTCTCAGGTGCATGAGATCCTAGATTCATATGCCAAAATAGTCCTTTTATATGAAAAAAAAAATATATCCAAAACAATGGACCATATTGTCTCAGTGTTTCTGTGTTCTGGCTCTTGCTAATTTTGAAATAAGCAATTAAGAATATCAGGACGTGTATGCACAGCTGCGAAAGTAAATGTTGGATGCAACTAAGCACATAATATCAACATTTTCCTTCCACTGTAAATGTTTAGCCCTCCCTGAACTCTGTTCCTTACAAGCTTATCTAAGGCGTGATCTTGCCTGTAGCCAACAGAATTGATAAATATCACCTTTGGATGTAAGTCTCGGGTAGACAATATTTGAACAACATTTCATGCAACTCTGTCTACATAGATTTGGCCTGATATTTGTCCATCTGCACAGGTGGGTGTTATGTGACCCAGAACAGAAAATACTTCTTGTTGCACATCTGGAATGAGCTGATTAAAAATACTGAAGAGATTGTTATCCATCCATCCACCCATAAGAAGCTGGATTTAGCTCATAGGAGTATTTCAGTTCAGAGCTATACCTGTAGCTCTGCCTTTCTTAGTTGTCTGTCCATTTTAAGTTAGGGGTGTTCAGTTGTGAAATACTGGGCTACAAACTGGTGAGGGCATGAAGTACACGTGTGTGTGCACATGCACACCCGTGCATTCGTTCCCTTTCACCATCCACAAAGACTGCAGAGCACATTTGCAGAAGCAGTCCTGGGGACACCCCTTGGGCTGTCAAATCATGGTCTGCACTGTCTCATGTAGAGAAATGTAGTTTTGTGTGTACTGTTGCTGTGCTCTGCGATGAAGCAAACAAGGGTTAAAATAATTATGAGTATTCAAGGTTCTTGCTGTTTTGCTAATAGTTGTTGATTCCCTTTATAGTTTTGTGCTTGCGCTTGAAGATTCAACTGTCTCAGGGAAAGACTGGTGGAAGAGAATCTATCAGTCCCTCAGAGCCTGTTAATTCCATGAGTGTGAATTGTGTGTACTTAAGGGTTGCAATGAACAGTTTATTTTTTAGGAAATTCTTCATTCTCTCTGCAGAGGCTCTGAAGAGGGTTATGGCAGTGCTTGGGGAATGTGGAAGGCTCTCTGTGGTAGGAGGAAAATCAGATGACTTGCTTCTGTATGTCTACTGAGCTTTGAGAAGTTCAAATTTTAGCTCCTCTAAGATGGAATCAAAACTCCTGAAAAACTCTAATCATGGCTGTAAGATTGATGTTTGCTTGAAACAAACACCAGCAGTAAACATGGCCTGCAAGATTTATTCAGGGAATGAGGCATAACATTTACACAGAAAGAGGGCAGCATTAAAGTGAAGAGAGATGAGCAGAGCTGACCTTTGGGAGCAGTACAAATTTCTAAGTGTGAATGCCCCAGTCAAATGGATTAGTTTCCAGAACAGTTAATTCCTTGTGAAAGTGAAGGTCAGACAGAGAGCATATGTGGGACCATTTTGGGTTTAATTTATTTTAGTGTATTAAACAAAAATGCCAGATTGCATTTTACCAACCATTCTTTAAGATAACTAATTGATAGAGTGATAAAAAACATTTTAGAAGGATAAACCAGATTACTTCAAAAATTGCTAAGGAAGTGATTCAGGAGGAAAACAAATTGGTTTGACTGAACTGGATGTCCTTGATTCAAGAAACTTGATTTTTCGAGGTCTTCCTTGGACTTTGGGTGAATGTCTTTGTCTAAATGTCATCTTCTGTTTTAGCACTGTGAAACGGGAATGGCAATGAAGCTGTAGTAATATCATGTGTGCGTAAGTTACTTAGATTTTTTGAGGGTGTTAAAAATCTCTGGGTTTATTTTGGCTTTGTGTTTTGCTGTTCGCAATGGTCAGGATCGTTCTACAGATCAGGTAGTCTTTTCATCTTTCAAATCTGTTCTGAGGATTGTAATTTATGCTCCTCTGGAAATGGCTTTGCTACAAATGTGATCCTTGTCTCACATGAAATGGCTTTGCTGTAAGTGTGACATTAATGTGAGGCAGTCAGCTTGCCAGATTGCTATTAGTTTGTAATAAACATTTAGAAAAATGAAGCATCATTAAAGGAAATCAGCTGTTTCGTGTAGCTGCTGCTTATTTATAGATACTCTGCTTGCATGAATTAATTAGCCCTTGACTGGGGGAAGCACACTGCATTTCCACCTCTTGGCATCTTTCCATTCTGTTCCTTCTTTTGCTCTCCTCTGCTGTGCTGGCATCCACAGGATGAAATGAGAAATTTTCAAAAACACTTGGTATAACAAAAAGTGATTGTGATACAGGTTTAATGTAGGTATTCCTCAGTTCTTATGCACTGCAGAAGGCCATTTCCTTATGGCAGTCTTTGACTTTAGTAAAATAATCTCATAATTGAAGAACAAGCATCATGCAGACTGTGTTATCTGACCAAAAAAAAAATTAAACAATTCGCTTCACTGTTTCAGGCACAATTGACTGCTCTTCTGTGATCATATAACCAGAAACTGGCCTGAGCAGTTGGACTGATAGTATATTATATTAGTTATTTACTGCTGTGATTTTAATATAATTTCAAACCCCTTTAGACACTTGGCTGGATGAAAGTTGGTCTTGAGGGTTGTCTTTAAATTAGCATGCCAGTCCTAGAGTCAGATTTGTCAAAACCTTCAGGTTTTTTGTTGGGAACCAGTACAATAACTGTCAAAGGATTACTCGTGGCAGCAATTTAAGAAATACTTCGGTATTAGGTAAGACATTTCAGAAGGTTTGACCACTCCAGAGATTAGGTCAGAGGTTGGGTCAATGGTATGTCCCCTAAGTCAAAAGTGATCTAAATTAATCTGTGTTAGAAGCTTGTATGGGTTTAAAAGATCCAATTAAAACTATCGCAACTTTTATTCTGAAGGCAAGGGCTTAGAATCAGTAAACAATTATTCCTTAAAGACCTATAATTAATCTTCCTCTTTCTCCTCCATGCTTCTGAATTGTTTCTTTAAATTACATTTTTAAAGTCATAAAGTAGTCCATAGTGCATCCTTATGCAGTCATCCTCCTATTTTCAGTACTTTGTTATTGCTTCTGCTGGTTTTGTACAGCTTTTAAAGACATCTCTTTTCAAGATATCTTTGATCTGATTTCAGTTTTAGCCATTCATTACCAGACATTTTGATTTTTAATCTCTCTCTTCTGTAAATCCCTGCAGCATCTTGATGTTTTAGCTACTTTCCCCCCTGTTTCATTTTTCCAATTAGGAATAATCTACTATGCAGGAAGTACAGGAAAAAACTTTCTAACAGAATAATCTTTACAAATATTTTTAAGTATATCTTTATTTTTTTTTTAGTCTAACACTCCAGTATTTCAGAGAATTGAAGTATTCTTAATGCTGTTGTTTTAAAAAAGTTGTATCATTTTCTTTTTTTGTTTGTTTTTTTTGTTTGTTTGTTTGGTTGGTTGTTTTTTTTTTTTCTTTGTTTTTGTTTGTTTCTTTGTTGTTGGTTTTTTTTCCCTTCAAAATTAGCTCATTTTGATTTCTGTGCCATGCATCTTTGCGTTCCAGAGCACCAGAAAGACAAAAGGTAGGAGGTAAAAGCTCAAGATGTCCACTCAGTATGTCATGAATAAGGCACTCATAGATGCTGCCTTTTCTGTTTCTTTGAAGCCTTCAAAACCAAGGAGTCTCTGGGCTATTATTTTCCAATCGGGAAGTACCTAGGCAGGAACTTTTCACCTGTCACATGCTGAAGGCAGCAACAGAATAAACTGGTGAAATTCTTTTGCTGCTGGTAAGTGGGACCAGAGCAAAGGCTAACAGCTACAGACTTATGACACAGAGACCTAAGGGAGGGGATGCATGGAGAAATAAAGTACTTCCCTGAAATATGCTTGTACGGAACAGCTGTTCCACACACTCTGCAGTAGCAGTGATTGATGCTCAACTCACAGGCTGCCTGTTCTTTAAAGGTTTTTGGTGGGTTTTGTGGTTTGGTTTTTTTTTTGTGTCGGCTGCTTGATGTAGGCAGTATGTAGTGTTCTCATTAAAGTATATCATAGGTTTCTTTTTTTATGGCTGTTGAGCTTTGAAATCAAGGTGTTAGATCATAAGGCTTCTGTAGAAATAGTAAGAATGATTTTAAATGCATAGGCGAGCACATCTCCACTGCATTTACAGATATCTTTCATTTAAGGGTGCAGCTTTTCCATTTAAAAAGCTTAGTTTCCATGCTTAGAAAAATCTTTTGGTTATCTTTTAAGATTATTAATCCCTTTCAATGAAATTTTTATTTTGTTTTGAGGAAAGTGGTACTTCAGCAAATTTTACCTATGAATTTGTTTTCATTAGTTGACTGGCTTTTAAAGTCTTTCAGAGTCAGTAAAATCTAGCTATTTAATTATTCATAACAGTTTGTGTTAATGAAAAGAAAGATGTCCAGTAAGAAAGATTGTTTCCCTGCCTACAAGAGGTAGTCTTCTGACACTATTCACAGTGGAAGAGCATGAATTGGAAGAGAAGATGACTGGGGGGTCTTCAGAATCCCCACATATGCTCTGCTGATACTTGTATCTGAAGAGTTTCCACCATTACATTATTTGTTTTGAGCTTCACAGGAGATGGCATCAATGGAGGCATTAGTGTAGAAGCCAACAACTCAACAACTCTCCTGCTCTTGGCAAACTTTGAAAATGGCCTTTGAAAAATGCCTTTGGCTGGCATTTGTTGATAGAATTCTCTGATTTCCTCCCTCAACTCCATGGAGCATGCTGCTGAGCCATAAAAGAGAGCAGAATTTTTCCCAGTCATCTAATGATGTGAGGTACAAACCCGTTTGTTAGATGTTTTAATTGCTATTCCATGAAAATAACAATAATAATCAGAAGCACGACTGGCCACTGAACTGCACAACATACTATTCCAAGCAGTACTTCAAACTATACATCTTGAAGTTGAATTGCTGGTTTTTTCTGAGCTGAATATAAGTGATGCATTGCAAGGCATATACAAAGAAACTTCGCCTTAGAAAGCTTATTTAGGATGCAAAGCATCTGGCTGCATTTATTTAGAAAAATATGTTACCAGCAGCACAGTTGGAAGAATCTAAGGACATCTATCTCCCTCCACCTGCTGGTCACATTACACAGGGATCACTGCAGGGCACGTCTGTTAGTCTTTTCTATAGTCTCAGGAAGATGCTCGTGTAAGAGCTGGGCATGGACAAGTCAGTGTAACCTGGATGCCGTCACACCAATCAGATGTGTGTGCAGAAGCAAATACAGGCTTTTAGAACTGAAGATAATAGGTTATCTCAACCTTTATGTCAAAACAGAGAGGCTTGCAATTTTTTTACAAACGGGATCTTGTTCAAAAATCAGCTTGTCCTTTTCAAATGGACGCCGGAGGCTTTGTACACCTGTAATTGACAGAGGAAAAGGAAGCTGGCTCTTTGTTAGAGAAAAATAAGTAGGAAAAGGTACAAGCTGCTATATTCACAAAAGCATTTAGGTAACTGTAACTGGAATTGGCAGCATCCACCTCAGTAGCTGTCAGAAACCAGGGAGTAGAATGAATGTTGCAAATGTGTATGATAAGCACGAAACTGAGAGATCTAGTGTCTTCATTCACAAATACAACTGTCCAAAATGGTTCAGAAAACTTCTGGCATCACTGATGTTCTTGGACAATATTTAACAGACGAGAATAGAAGCTGCATTTGCTCTGGGAGGGAGAGCACACAATAAAGGTTACTGCCTTCTTTCTCGAATGAAAAGTGAAGTGCGAAAGTAAATATGTTATTGGTGGTGGGAATTAGTTTAAACAGAATTTTGAAATTGCTGGAATACAAATAAAGGTCAAGAGAGAACCAAATCTCTGCTGGCACTATAATTGATTATTACTTAAAATCCAGCTAAGGTGTTTCTTAACAGTTGTAGTACTAACTAGGCAGCCTTGCGGGCATGTTTAACGTTCTATCAAGTGAGTCTTCTCCGTTCCATATGGATTTGACAGTAATTAGAAGCATGCTCTCTCTTTGCAGAACTGGCACAGTACAGATGAGTTACCATCTGAAGCTTCAGAGGAAAAAACCCAGCTGAGTCAAGCTGTAGCCCTTTAAAATATTGGCCAAAAGAAAAGGAAGATTAAAAGTTCTGCTGTCATTGTATGTTTTATTCCATGTTTAATAGAACAGCTCCAGCGTTAGGATTCCAGATTCTCTCTGTCTTCATTTTCACAGTATGAATTACTTGAGCAGTCCTTCCTTTGTGGAAATCCCTACAAGTATGTACTTAACAGAGGGCAAGAGAATCAGGAGTTGGACTCGAAAACAGTTCTAGCGAGAGAAGAATTTTGCCCCAATTTGTGGTCTGTTATCTTTCATTTTCTAGGGTAATGGGATTTTCTAGGTAGGTTGGAACTGGATGATCTTTCAACTTCCAACTCTAACCATTCTGTGATTCTATGATCAGGGTTGTACTTGCAGTGGGAATTAGGAAAATAAGATAGAAAATTATTATTCTGTGGTAACATCTTTAGTGTGGCTTGCAAACGGCTGCGGGAGGGACCAAGGGGTGAGTGGTTGCTCCTTGTCCTCCTTCCTTTGAGGGATTTATGTAGGAACAAATGAGAAAAAGCTTTCGCAGGAACTGGAGTGGTTGCCAGCCCTAGAGCAGAGGGGCATGAAAGGAGGGAGGAAACTCTCCTCTTCCATTTCTGTGCTTTTGGGCACTGTGTTACTCAGCATTAGCAGCAATTTGAGAAGACATCTCTTCCAACCTCAAGTACCAGTGCACAGTGGATTGCTGGTACATTTTCTCTGTGTAAAGTATGAAAAGCCATTGAATAAATAGAAAATAAAATACCTGCTTTTCAAAAATGTGCTGGAGCAGAATTTATACATACTTCATACAGAAAGCTACAAATACAGGCTGTCACTGCTGGAGTGGGTCCCAGTGAAATTCTTTAGCCCCCTTCATATCTGTCAAGAGCTTTTGCAGTACCAATGAGATGTCAAGGATGTCTGAGCAGAAACATCAGATCTCATTAAAAAAAATAAAAATTCTCACAAAAGGAGAGCAATGGGCATTTGCTCTGAAACTACAGAAATATTGTGTTTCCACGGTTGTTATTGTTTTTTCAATCAGCTTCGGGTGAGGCATTTGGTCTTAGATAGGCTGTCGACAAATTTAGGCACTTTACTGCAACCCTTCTGAGAGAAGGCGGAAAATTGTTGCATGTCATGGCAACAACTACAAATGGCATCTCAAATGCACACATAAAAGAGAAACACTTGAATGATTTTATTTTTTTTTTTAATCTTTTCTATTCAGTTGTATTTTTTCATATGAAAATGGAGAAGTACTGCATGCTTCTGTTGAACTCCTTGCATGCATACTTTGATGAAGAACTTCTTTTTTGTTCACTGAGAGAAACTGGTAAAATGTTGAAAGTAACATTTTAAAATGAAAATAAATGAAAACCAAGTTAAAAAAATAGCTACCAGAAAAGCTTGCTTCTGGTCAAACAATGAGAGGCGTAGTGACAGGGCACTTCCATTATAGGATGTTCTTTTCAGAGCCCCATCCTTACTCCTAAATTCAATATGATTTCGTCTGGAAAAAAATTTGTTTGTGTTTTGAATTATTCTACCTTGCGAAATGTTAATTTGATATGCTCAAAACCCATAGCTGCTTTCATGTTCTGGAGAAAGTCAGAGCATTTTCATTAAATGACTTAAAAATTCTGTGGACCTTACTCCTTTACATATTTGAAAAAGAGATGAGGAACAATCAAATTCTTGCTTTAAT
Organism: Thinocorus orbignyianus; assembly: GCA_013400375.1. Classification (NCBI taxonomy): domain Eukaryota; kingdom Metazoa; phylum Chordata; class Aves; order Ciconiiformes; family Thinocoridae; genus Thinocorus; species Thinocorus orbignyianus. The sequence continues at coordinate 1,065,719 of VXBW01001560.1, forward strand.
TCTTATTCAAACCTCTCTTGAATGAGAAGATGCAGACGTTCCTGTTCCATAAGTTTTTAAATCTTTATTTTCACCGTTGTATCTGTATAGTTGTTTACAGCTTTTTTCTTTCATTAGAACTTTTTTTTTCATATTTGGTTATATATTCTTTTGGCTCATAATCCTAATTTACGTGGGAACTGATATTGTAATTTTTTTGGCAAGGCTGATTTCTGGAGTGGTTGTTTTCAGGATAACACGATTAAAACCTCCAGCACGGACTCCACTGGATCCTAGATTTTCAATATCTGTGCCAAAATGCACTTATTTCAACATGCAAGCAAGCTTTCTACATTTGCAAAGCTGTTTTACAAGGAAAATTAAAAGTAAAAAACTATATGAATTGAAATTATTATGATCTTCACAGTTAGACTGTGCAGATTGAAGTGTTCTTCTGTAACTCTAACTCCCGTTGCATGTGCATTCTCAGACATGAAATGTAACAACAATATAACTGAAACTGTGTGGGTTATGCAAAAGGAAAAAATAAAAGTGGATTGTGTGAGATACAACTTCAAGTTTTTCACTTTAACATATTCATATTCTCAGTTTTAACTCTGAAATAATGCTGTGGTGTTTCAGTTCTTTTTCTTTATGTACTCCCTCCCTTTGACTCAAGCAAAGATCAGCCAGAGTATCCAGAGTTTAACCCAGTTTTAATGAAAACATACCTGAGACCTATTCAGCCTTAAAACTTGAGAACTGAACTTCTGGATTGTTCATTAATGGTTGAAAGTTACTCATGCATAGAGCAGGCACTTGTCCAGCACAGAAAGTCTGTGTGCAAATGTGCACACTTGGTTGCATGTTATTTTTTAAGAAGCAGAGAAGTTCACTTCATTGGGCATCAACTCTAGGTATACCTTCTCTTATTCCTGTGGGCTGTAGGAATGTTTGTGGCAGCTTAATTGTATACATCTTTCCACCAGGATATTGCTTGATTTCACGTGAGATTCTGTGGACGTGTTTCAATCCATATGACTTTTGCAGGTGAAAGAACAAAAAAAGAACGCATAGATACCCAGTATTTGGAGCCTAAACCTAAGTCTCTGGTGTTTTCTTTTGGATCAGACAAAGCTTTTATTGACCTTGATGTAAACTTAGCCTATACAAAATTTAGAGAATTTTTTCTCGCATAAGAATACCCGGTATGATTCACTCCAGCAAATTCTGCTGTTGCTGCATTTGTGTCTTCTCTGCTTAGCTACTATCAAGGTTATTGCTTTCCCAAAACCCGCTGCTTAGATAAGGTACAGTAACTGCAGCTCTGAAATCACAAGTGATGAGTAAACATGAAGGTAAAAATCTAAAGGGACAGTGAGAAGAAAAGACCACAGTACCAGAGACATTGGTACGCATCTCTGAGTTTCCTCTCCAGTGCTGCAGGCTTTTCTCCAACTTCTAAAGAGAATAAGTAGCACAGGTCAGAAGCTTAACCTCTTCATGGTTGTTCTCTCATCTGTAGAACAGAGAATATTGCATGTGTAATACTCCTTTTATGAGGAATATGTTAATGTCTGAAAAGCTTTTTAAAAAATGTGAAACACTATGTAAATGTGAAACATTAGCATACCTTTCTACTTGAACAAGAGGGGGAGATGCTGCAGGAGTTCATCTGCTACTCCTGAAGTAGTTCAACGCAGGCCACAGTGTCTTTGAGACCAGTGTCCTGAGAGAACCTGTGAAGTAGCAAAAAATCTTACGCTCCACCTGACTTCAGCACATTCACAGCTGAATGTTGGGAGACAGGCTATTAGTATGGTTTATTTCTTCTCCCTTATTCACTTTGGGGCTAGTTTTGTAATGGCCTGGCCATACAGACCAGGGGAAGTATCTCATGGTGTATTATTTAAATTGCAGAGCTTAGGTGTATCTGTCAGCCATGGCAAAACCACAACACCCTGACCTACAGCATCTCATCTCACCTACCCCTAAACAAATTAAAGCTTGACTGTAGTTGAAAGCTCTTGTTTGCTGGAGGAAGGGAACAGAAAGTCTCAGCTATCTTGGTCACTTTAAGACATGCTAATATAGTTCATAGAATCGTAGAATGGACAGAGTTGGAAGGGACCTTAAAGATCACCCAGTTCCAACTCCCCCTGCCGTAGACAGGGACACCTCCCACCAGCCCAGGTTGCTCCAAGCCCCATCCAGCCTGGCCTTGAACCCCTCCAGGGATGGGGCAGCCACAGCTTCTCTGGGCAACCTGTTCCAGTGCCTCACCACCCTCACACCAAAGAATTTCTTCCTAAAATCTAATCTGAATCTCCCCTCTTCCAATTTAAAACCTTTAATTTTATCCTTTGTCCTATCACTAGACTTCCTGACCAAGAGTCCTTCTCTAGCTCTCCTGGAGCTCCCTTCAGATCCTGGAAGGCTGCTCTCAGGTCTCCCCGGAGCCTTCTCTTCTCCAGGCTGAACAGTCCCAGCTCTCTCAGACTGTCCTCGCAGGAGGCGTTCTCCATCCCTCTAATCATCTTGGTGGCCCTCTGTTGGACCCGTTCCAACAGGTCCATGTCCTTTTCATGATGATGACTCCAGAGCTGGACACAGTACACCAGGTGGGGTCTCAGGAGTGCAGAGCACAGGGGGAGAATCGCCTCCCATGACCTGCTGCTCACGCTGCTTTTGCTGCAGCCCAGGATGGGGTTGGTTTCTGGGCTGCCAGCGCACAGTGCTGTGTGTACAAACTTAGTACAGTTTGTAGGTTCTCAAGGCAGGAGGTCAAAATAACTGGTTTAGTGCTTGATCAAGTACCGAGTGAGAGAGCCTTCTGAGAGGGGATACCCAAGGCACCTTTGCTTCCATTCAGAAGCTCTCCATCTTCTGGAGAACACAGCTAGGCCTCAGATATTATAATGATACAGTCTGTGCGGGTGGAGAGCTACGGCCCTCAGTGTTTAAGTATTTCCTTGTTAGCAACATAACATATATTTCTGTTTAGAAGACGGTTTGAAGTCTGCAATAGCAGTTGTCTTGTCTGGATCTCATGTATTTCTATTCAATAAATTAAGCCCCTTTATACTTCTAAGATAGTAGCGTAATGAAAAAAATTTACTTTGGTACCTGAAGGAAGCACAGTTTGTTTGTTTGTGTTCTTTTCCTGATTTTTATTAATAATGGAAACCTTTTGTTCTAGACAGTGTCTGTGTAGCCATAAAATGTGCAGTGTCAGAAAAAGGACACAGGACACTGGAAGGCCATTCAGATAAGTACCGGTACAACTGCAAATTTCATGCCTCTCTGCACACCTATGATACTGTTTATCAAGGTTCTTTGAAAGTTTCATGCTCAGGAAAAGACCAAAAATGTTACATCACTTGCTGTATTTCACCTAAATGTGGCTTATATTTCTATATTTTTTTTTGAGCAGCAATTGAGCCTGAAAAAGTGTGAATTGTCATTGAACACCTCACTCTTCCCATTCTTATAAATACTGAAATGCTTCAAGAAGCACTGAAGAGTTGATGTGCTTTGCCTGTGATATTATTTAATGAGCCCTTCTCATACATACAAAGTATTAATAATACTAAACTATAATTAAAACTGGCCCAAAATGTTTTAAAACACCAGCCAAGAAGTCTTAATATTTAAGAATTCTCACCTACTCCTCCTAGATTAATGCAGTGATACCAGTTTCCAAGTTTGGATTGCAAAATGTGAGATTTCCCATTGCTTAGGTGACATTCCCAGCATTCTAGGAGAGTGTTAGGTGCTCCTGTACTGGTTTCCCCTAGCCCTGTGATGCTTGAAAACAGGAAAAATGAAAAAGCCTAATTCTTCTACTCGTTCGGGTTAAAAGTGATAGCACTTTTGTATTACTGGATAAGAGAAGCAAAATTTGTTCTAGGCACCCTGATTTTTTTATTTTTTTATATTATTTTCCCCCACCAGCACTGGCAGAATTCCATTTTAAGTCAGTTAAGTTGCAAAATCAGGGGAACTGAATCTGAATTTCTACAGAAACTGTAAAAGGAACTGAATAAGTGGTAGAATTCAAAGCTTATAACGAGTTTAAGAATGTGGAAAAGGGAGCAATATAAGGCAATTTATGCCCAAGTTTGGGTTAATATATTCAACTGAATTTGATACTATCTTCAGAAGAACTAGTACATTTTCTATTAAAAAACCCCAGAATTCTTTTATTGAAACTGATTGTTTTACTTTCAACTCTCTGCTTATTAAAGCTAAGGAACAGTCTCCCTGAAGATATTTGCATCTATTAGCAAAGGAAATACATGTACTACTAGAAAATACTTAACCTAGGACAAATTGGTGACAGCAGGATATTGAGCAATTAAGTCTGTGTTCTCAGAGATGATGTGAGGGAAAACCCAGATAAATATAACAGATATGTAGGCTGTCTCATCGAGCTGCTTAGACATTATTTTTTTTGGAGAACAAAACTATGCATATAAAAACTTTTGGGATTTGTCTCTGAATGCTTTTTGGCTGTAGAGTGCTTTCTGAAGAAAAATCACTTGTGTTTATTTTATATCTGCTATGCTGTAGCATTTAATCCAGATTCAGGAATATTACTAATCATCTTTTGGCATAATATTAAGCATTCACATTTCTTCCAGTATATACGAGTTAAAATGCTCTCTGCAAATGTTGTATCCCCAGACTAACTGGACCTTCCGTGAGCCTCAAGCGGTCTATGACATTTATACATTAATTTATAGAGTATCCTGTATGCTTAAGAAGGAATCACACTTATTTAATGTAAATATATAATTCAGAACGGAAGACATTATTATTTGGAAGTTGGATACAACATTAAGAGCAATAAAAAACTGGCTGCAGACTTGCAAATAAAAGCTTTAATGATCTTGCAGGGGATTAAATTGTAATCAGTGAAATCATAAACAAAGCCATATTTTTATCTTGCTTAAAGTCAAAATAAACTAAGTGTTTCAGTCATAAGGGGGGGAAGAAAAGCTATATTCTTTTTTTGCTGACACTGTCATCCATAAATAGTGTTGACTTCAGTGTCTATGGAAAAGCTAGAGGTAACCTTGTAAGGAAGACCTTTAATCATTTTAGATTTTTGCATGGAATTCTGTGTCCCTTTCTAAAGCTGTATAAGTAAGAGTGCTTTGAGAAAATGAAAAAAAAGGAAGAAAACACCTTCCAGCTTCCCTGTCATCCTCCTCAAAACTGCCCCCAAAACAACAACAAAAGCAGAGATGTCAACAAACAAAATTTTATGTTTCAAATATTATCGATTTTCTTCTTGGTATAAAAGTTTTTCCATTTTATGGTTAATGCTGAATTATGGGTAGATCTGTTCACATTTAAAAGGAGAATTCTTTCCTCTACAAAAGAAAGTCTTTCTGGCTAATATTAATTAGAACTAATCAATTTATGTTTTCTTTAAGCTTATTCTGCAATCCTTTCTTAAAATCACCATATAAATTTTATTCTAAATATCAGAAAATCATAACATTTTAGAAATTACTCAACATTGAACACGTTTAATCTGTTAACAAACTTTATCTTTGATGTAATGATTGGACGTTTTTTACCAGCATTCTGAAACTCCTGCTGCTTGGGCAGAACAGATGCATGAAACTCCGGAATTCCCTTTTCTTTGAAGGTGTCAAGAGCGATGCTTTTCTAATGAGGGTTGTGGATATCTGCATCCGGGCCTTGGCAGTGTTCCCACTTTGTGCTGATGTTTGGCCATTCCCAGTCCAATTACTTCATTTGTCCCATAAGTAGTCATAGAATTTTTTGGTTTTCTCTTGCTGTGAATATCACAATAAAGGTACCAGTGGATAGATACAATTTGAAGCTGCTTGCACTCGGTAATTGTGTATTAAGTTATTGTTAAAAATTTAGCATGCTTTAACTTTTATTATTATGGTGTGGAGTGATTATTGCAATTTGCCAGGGTATGTTTCTTTGTCATTTTCATAGAATTGTAGAATGGTTAAAGTTAGAAGGGACCTTAAAGATCATCCAGTTCAACCTCCCACCAACCCAGGTTGCTCCAAGCCCCATCCAGCCTGGCCTTGAACCCCTCCAGGGATGGGGCAGCCACAGCTTCTCTGGGCAGCCTGGGCCAGGGTCTCACCACCCTCACTGCAAAGAATTTCTTCCTAAGATCTCATCTCAATCTCCCCTCTTCCAATTTAAAACCATTACCCCGTGTCCTATCACCACGATTCTTACCCAAACACCAATATTTACTGCATTCCCTAGAAGACCTGTTTCTCGCCTTAGTGTTCAGTCATCCTTCACCTTTTTGCCACTACAGTGACAGAAATTCACATTGTTTCAGGTACTCTCTACAATCTGTGCTACCCTCAATGTGCAGGAACTCTGCCCACACTGTGCTCATTGACATTGCTGGGTTTTGCCTGGAGAAAAAGTCTGCAGTTTAGTTTTCTAGTAGCAAATTTGGTTTTCTATAGCATCTACTGTTGCTATACTTAATTTATGGTACTCCTATAGGTTGCGGTGATTGCACTGAAGTGGGTAGAGAGATCAATGCACTAGTATAGGATTTAGCAATAAGCATGTGAGAGATGTAAATTTATTTCTCTTCACCTCTTTATAAACTTTGAAATGAATGCTGATTTCAGCATTACTGCTCCATTCAAGGCCTCAGGCAATTACTTTTCAATCAGTATTTGGAGGAACTCCTTTTTTTAACTTAAGAAACATTTCTATGAATGTGGAAATACGCATGCTTTCTCCAGGCAATAAAAAGCCATTAGGAAAGGCAGTGAGGGGCGGTGGGGGTAGGGTAACAATTTTGACAGCTCTGACAAAACTTAATTTAGACAAACTGATGGGAAGTCCTACAGTGATGTTCTACACAGGGAGAAATTGAGCTTGTGAACCAAAATCCCAAACTAGTAAAACAAGTCTGCTAATCAACCCAGCATTGAAGATGATACAATCCCATGTCGTCCTGTGGGCACATGTATTCCCATGTGGAATCCCAAATCAGTTCATATCTGTATAATACGTATACACACGATGAATAAATTATGGAGTTCTGTAAAATACAACCATTTAACTCTGTTGTGATAGAATGTTACGTTACTAGATTGAGATCTAAATAATCCTTTAGTTTACTTTGCACTTAAGAACAGATTATATTACTTTAAACATCGAATTTTCATTCTAACACAGGGATGTGGTAGGTGAAGAGATTTAAACTATTCAGGCCAAAAATAAGATCCGTGGACTATATAAAACCAAACATCTTCGGTTGCTCAGTAGGATACACAATTTTCCCATTTAATATAAGAGAATGTTACATAAACATAAAAATCAATAAACAACTTGTTAACCTCAGGCACTTGAGAGGCAAAACAGAAGAATAGATAACCCATGCACTCTGCTTTGAAACCAAGCAAATCCAAAGTACATTGAACCAAGACGTGAAAAGAACTCCAAGAAAAAAAATCCGTTGTGGCTAAGGTTCTTTAATCTAATATTTTCCTGTTATATCAATTTATGCTTTAATCAAAAGCAATTGTAAAGTATAGTTATCAAAAATTAAACATTTTAATTCCAATTTCCTAATATATTAATTTCTTAAAATTATTAGGCGGTAAACGAGGATATGTACTTCAGAGTATTTTTCACTGTGCTTTCTCATTACACTACATCAAATTTTCTATATAATTTGTTGTACATTTGTCTAATTATTACAACTTTAATTGTTAACTGAGTGATGTTTTCCCCTGGGGAAAAGGAAGCCATCTTCAATTTCTAGCAGCTTAGGCTAACCAAATGTAAGATAAGATACAAAGCCAAGAAAGCTATCTAGTGGCTTTAACAGCAGATAGATTAATTTAAAATTCCAACTCCTGAATAGAGCTATATAATTTGGTAGGATATTCCTGTGCAGGAGGGAAAAGAGCATTTGTACATAAAAATCTGTCTTGTCTAAAGTGATACAATCTACAGGGACTGTACACAGCTATATCAAATGTCAGGAATAATGACTAAATAAATAAAAAGAGCAAAACAAAGCCCTAAACATCTTTACTGACATTATAAAGATTACAATGGTGTTGACAGTTTAAAATTTTACTTCAAAAATACTAAGACTTTGAGCCAGGACCCTTGTTTTCAAAGCTGTCCCGTTTCCCAGCTGATCTTTCCCTGATGTGTAACCCCTCGTTCCTGCACCACGAAACAGAGATCAGCTGCCCAGATGTCCTTTATAGGGGATTGTGAAAGAAAACTTTTAAGAAAAAAGCCTTATAAAGGAGTACTATTTTTAGTAACTCTTAGTTTAAATTCTATTTTCTTTCAGTGCTACCAGAAGTTGAGAGAACGATACCAAAACACAGAGGCAAACGAAAGGTCTTAGTGTAGAGAAGAGGATTGATCAGAAGGGGACACTTCACTTGAGAATTCCCATCTCCTTCCCTTCTGTCTATCATGAAATCCAGCATTTAGATATTTTTGTGCTACAGTTTTGAATGAAAATTGAGAGATTACCTTGATAAAGGAGGACTGGGGGGTGCAGTAGGACTTCTTTGCACCTAACTGGATAGAACATTGGTTTTCCTTGTAGATTTTTTATTATTAATTTCTGCACGAATGACTTTGAATTTAACATGTTATTTGTTTTAAATGAAAATAAGCCATAAAGAAGAAGCTGCATTGAACTGAAAATAGGCCCCTTCAGCTACTGGAAGGCCATTATAAATGTTGATTTATACTAAACAACAAAATAAAACCACAGCAAACCACGAGTCTTTGCCAGAATCAGTTAGATTTGATTCATTTTTTTTCCTGCAAAATAGTAACATTTTTCCTGACATCATTGAAGGTCCAATTTGTAAAAGCCATTAATCTATTTTTGTTCTAAAATCCCTTGACTTTTATTTGATACTGCATTAGTATGGACAGAAATTTAAAACTGAAGGCCATTCAAAACATTCTGGATATGTTTCTTCATGTAGATCTAGGAATCTGGAACTTACTTTCTAATATTTGAGGTTGGGAAAAGTTTTTAAACACTCCATTTTCCTGAAGGCAGTATTGTTTCTTACCCGTTCTTAGTGGTAGGTGGGATAAAGTGCATCAGCTGTAATGAGCCACGCTGTGAGATTTGGTCTGTCTTGTCCCAGTGATAAATGTGTTTACCACCAAGGTTCAGTCTTGGTTATCTCACCAAACCTTTGGATGCTGATGGTTAATTTTGTTCTGCACATTATTGGATGTTGAGGAAAGCTCGAGGAAAGCTTGAGTAGAATCTTTCTTTGTAGAGGAAATAATTCAAAATGTGTTTTGTAAATGCAGTGTTCTTAAAAAGTTTAAGAAATGCCTGTACTTGGAGGACGTCTTTGCACAATCTCTTTGTTTCTGGTCCTGCAGGGATAGCTCTGGTGGGCTCATCTGGAGTGCTTGGAGCTTTTTATTTTTTCCCAGGGATGTTTTCTCTTATAAGCACATGGAAATGGAGTTTATCCATTTTCAGTTTAGTCACCATTTACCTGTTTTTATTATTCAGTATCTGGAAACGAAGTGCTGGAATTAAGGGTTTCTTTTATTTTAATTTTACAAAATATGTGATTCACCCACTATTTTGTGCATCATATCAAGTGCTCTGTCCTTTGCCTGAGAAGAGAATTAACTTTTGGTAGGAAATAGAGATTCATGAGTGTGTAATTGTATCAGAACACTACAGCAACAAGGAACCATAGCGATGACATGCATTTCAAAAGATTATTAGTTTGATTCCTTTTTCCTCCCTGTCTCTGTTCTCTTTTTCTTGTTGCTGGAACTCTGATGTTAGCTCTTAGAAAATTCTGAGGGGCATGCTCTGCTTCTTAGGTGATAATTAAATTTGTATTTAAAATGTGACACTTCTCCATGTAGTCTTGAGCAACTTTTTTTCATTTCTATCCATGTGGCTATCGATGTGACTGCAGTTCCATAGCAGACTTTTCCATTCTTTTGTCTCATTCTTCTCCCTCAATGTTTGAATGTTTGTAGAAAACTGTTTGATATTGTTGAGGTATATTTTGAAATTGGGGATCATCACCTCCATCTTCCAGGTAGTCTCTTGAAAAGGAAAATATGTTTCTTAACAGAGTGTGATCCTGCCCTTGTGAAGTTTGGCAGGAAATCTCATCACACGGCTTTTCCCTGTTCCAGCTTGTGAGCTGAATATAGACCATCAAATACAGACGTTTGTTCCTGAGCAAACAGTTCTTCTTTGCTTAAACCGTACTAAGTGAAAGGTCAGATAAAAGTTAGAAGAGGATTAAAGAAGAAGATGGGTGGCACCGTACGCAGGCCTGACAGACTGCTGAGAGAGAGACAAGTGGCTTTCATGGTCTCCTGGCAACCACATCCAGTGGATCAACCGGGTTGTCAGTCAAACACTGGAAGGTTTATAATTTAACTTTAAATATAGAGATATATATTCTGAAGGCGATCAAAAGATTTTCATGGGGGCATCAGGAAGTTACATTATTTAAAATTCAGTGTATCTTTTTTTGTCCTGTGTCTGTCTTGTCTGTTCTAACACGAGTATAATAAGAATTCTAAAAGAGAGAGGAAAACACAAATTATTATTCTTTTTCTTTTTTTCACACTTATTTTCATTTGGGGTTTGCATCTGTTTAGGGTGTTGGCTGAGTTACTACTCACAACCAGCTTTATTTGAATAATAATTTCATTAGATTAGAGCAAACCCAACAGTTTAAAAGCACACCCTAAATATTTACAGGTAGAGTTTTAGGAACACTTGTACAATTTATGACGCTACTTGCTTGACTGCACTCAGACTTCTTACAGCTGTTAACAGAAAATTATTTTGAGGTAAGTATTGTGGTATTTGAGTGTATATAGAAAATAAACTAATGTGTGTATAAGTATGTTAAACATAAAATGTATAAAGATTTCAGTTTTCAGGCCATCTGAGTAGCTGCCTCTCATTGCCAGTTTTTTTTGTTCTTCCCAATTTTCACCATCAAGCAGCAGGTTGGAAGAAGAGAGATTTTCCTAACGCCTCTTTAGGACAATCCCATTTCAAACTCAGCCGTACTACGTGCTCTTCACCAGTAACTGTTTCTCTGTGGAAGAAGTACAACGAGTAATTTAAAATACATATGCTTTAATAAGTATCACATAGACCTGAATACGGAAAGTATGGGAATAATATGGAAGAATTTACATGTATCTGAATACTGACAAAGTCAACTGCCTTCCTGTCGTGCATTGCAGTTTGGGTATAGCTATACTTTTAGGAGTTCCCTTGCTTCTCTTTGTGTGGAATGATGAATGTTTTAGGCTCCAAGACACCAACAAAAGAAAGTAATTTCAAGCTATAATGATTTCTAGGCATTGAAAAAAAAAAAAATAATAAATCCAAACAATCCAAACCGAACCAGAAAAAAACAAAACCCTAAACTATTATTTTAACTTTCCTTGCCTATTCCTATGGAAATATTGCTGCGATGGGGAATCCAACACACTTTTCTACCTTGTGATGCTTTGAATAGAAGCATTTTACTGCATGAGGAAATCTGTCCTCTTGAGGAAAATAATGACTTAAAGGAGCATGCTATGCTCTTTATTAGGAAGAATGACTTCCAGTGTCTTAAAGCCTTATTTTCAGCTTATAACTTTGTTTTCATTACTGCTCAAAATTGGCAGATGAGGAGAAGATAAACAGAAATTGATTAGTTTTACAATGAATATTTATTTAAACTTTAGCTGGGAGAAAACCACTAGTGACAAGATCCTTCATTTCAAGAAAAGAATGCGCATATTAAACACACAACACTTCTATAGATGGATTTCTGTGCACATGTTTATTCAACATGCTACCAATGGATTTAAAACTACAATTTCTTTTGAGTGAGTGCATGGAGAAACCTACATTCTAGAGTAACCCGGAGGCAGAATTCCCCAGGGCTGTGAAGAGCGTGAGTATCTTCTGAGATTTCTGGTGCTTTTCATAAAGTCTTAGAATGGTCAGAGTTGGAAGGCACCTTAAAGATCATCAAGTTCCAACCCCCCTGCCCTGGGCAGGGACACCTCCCACCAGCCCAGGTTGCTCCAAGCCCCATCCAGCCTGGCCTTGAACCCCTCCAGGGATGGGGCAGCCACAGCTTCTCTGAGCAACCTGTTCCAGGGTCTCACCGCTCTTACAGGGAAGAATTTCTTCCTAATATCTCATCTAAAACTCCCCTCTGCTAGGACTTTGGAAGCAATCATCAGCTTTTCATATATAACCACGTGCAGCTGTTGGATTTTCTCATTATCTTGGCGTAGATTTGAGTCTGTAACTGGAGAGGTCAAAATGTACACGCAGAGCTGTTGGTACTCTGAGCCATTCAGTTGCCTGGAACTGGATTTTGGGAGGTTTTGTACTTATTTGGATAGGGAGAAAGAATAACAATCTGGTCAGAGGTTTTCTCTACTGCTGTTGTATGTATAGATGTCAAAGAGAGAAAAAGCTACTTTAATCATATCCTGTCAGTTTAAATGCAGGGCTTTTTATTTCTTGTTTTTCTGGGAAATTGTATACAGTGCTGTACCACACAATCATATAAGCACCAGACAGGAAAACCTGCAGAAAACTGTTGCCGTAGTCTAGATTTTGAGCAAATAGCCTAGCAAGACATTTTCATTTTCAAAAGTCAAACCTGCCATTATATTTATGGCTTTGTTTTGGTTCTTTTTTTTTTTCCCCCTTCTTTTTTGTGCATCTCCATCTAGAGTTTACAAAGAACATAGGCCTGCTGTGATGTGAACCCCAAAGGAAAGATACGCTGCCTCTGTAATATACTGAAATGTCAGGAAATCATTTATTGAGCCACTGGTGCCTTTAGTGGCTGGTTATAATTTGCTTTGCTGTCTGATAATGTGTGTGTTTGTCGATCAATTATCTCAAGAGCTCTTTGGAGCCATAAGGTCATCTTTCGCATGTTTGTCAGATACTTCTCTGCAGAGATGCCAAGTAGCACATTTTTCTTCCCGAACTTAATAGATCATCCCTCAAAGTAAGGGAAGAAAAGGATTATCTGGTGATGGCAAGACTCTCAATGATGTAGCTTTGCCATACTTTTAATATGTTCATATAGATACATGCAAACAGCAAATTGTAGGAAGGAGTTTTACCTGAAAAAGTGACCTGCAGCCTTACTTAAGATCAGTGATAGGTAACCCACTTGTGATGACCTTTGTTCAAATGCCAGTATTTTAATCTTGTTTGCACGCAGGTGGACACAGGCATCAGAAATGATGTCTGTGGTCCAAGAATCAGTGGCCCTTCTGGGAGGAGTCCAGTCTTTAATGTTGGGACCAGGACTTGTGAACACTGGCATCACTTGTTTTCCTCTTCAGACTGTAGCACTGTGAGTTGCAGGAAGGGACACAAGGAGCTGAATTCACAGTACGTCAAACAGATGAAGTTATTCAATTCAAAATAATACAGTAATAACAATTTAATGGCACCTTTACTGAAAAATTTTAAGGCACCTTGTAAATATAAATTGAAAGACATAAGTGCATAAGGGATAGTGAAATTATAGGTGATTAACCTTGTTACAGAAAGCTAAAGTGATATTTCATCTTAATAACAGAATTTCTGCTGAGACCAATCCTAAAAATCAGCTCTAGTTTGCACCAGTTTTACACTAATGTATAAATTTGCGTAAGTGAGCAGTGGGTGGCTTCTGATTGGCATAATATTATACGGCTGATCCTTTGACACATTTGATCCTTGATCCACTGGTGGTCAGAAGGGGCAGGTGAATAACAAGTGAGGATCGATGTGGCAAGGGGATCTCTTAACCAATGCCTACGTTGGCAGGTGGGGCTGGCCGAGATGGGTGGGACCAGAAAGCAAAACAGCTGATGCTGGGACCTTGGGTTCCTCACGCTTTCTATTTTCAGGATTGATTCCTGCCTGACTTCATGGACCAGCTGATCATTATTGGTGGCACAGCTCTGGCTGTAGCTCATTCTGACAGGAGGTTTGTGCTGCAAGATGATGCCACAGTGTAAGTGGGGATCACTTGAAAAGCAACACCTGATCTGAACTGAAAGGGGAATGTAGACCTGCTCTGAAAGCTGAGTTGGGAATGCTGAAGGCAGAGGTATGCCTGAAGTTGTGCCTCTTCTTGACATTCATGACTTTTTCTGCCCTGTGTCAGGAACCTGCATGCTGATTAAAATCCTCCCTTTAAGGTAACAGAGATTTAATTTTTCTTTTAGCACTGGAAGGGGAGCTGTAGATAACTCTTGTTAATATACTGGCTAAAAGACTTGCCTAAGAAATGAAATATGGGTTTTTTTTTCCTTTTTCTTTCCTTTTTTCTTGCTTTTCCTTCCTTTCTGAATCAGAGGATGTTTAAAAATGTGTTTCAAAACTCTAAGAAAAAAGGCTTTCAGAGCCTGCCCTGTTTTGCACGTGACTCTGGGTCTTACGTGGTCATGACTTGAACTGAACTGTGACATTAGGCAGTCAACAATGTGAGATTGATGGTGCCAAAGAAAGGATTTTGTTTTCTTGCTCTAAGTAACTTTGTCATTGGGACTCTCCCTTGTGAAGGAAAACCGGTGTGGTTTGCATTGTTGTAAAAAATATTTGTATATTTTAACCAGGGGCTTGAGGACAAGAGATAGAAAAGTCAAATTAGATGTTTGCTGCCTCTGATGTTTTGTTTTAGTGGGAACATCACTCGTGAAGTTCTCTTTTATTGTCTGCTTGAATTTAATTGAAACCTTAAAATCTTTATGGAGTGTCCATGTCAATTAAAAAGATAAGGAAAAACATAATTAGGAAAAAAAGATTATGTAATAGTCATTCATGTAATCTGAATACGTGCAGAACATGCTAGGAGAATTTACCTGGTAAATAATTGCAGATTGGATTCAAAGTTTCTTATTCCTGAAAGATTTTAGATCCAAGTCTTCTAAGTATCTTCAGGAGAGAGGAGGAGCTGAACCAGAAAATGAAGCAAAACGAGTGTTTGTGATGCAATATTTCTGATTACAGAAAACTAACTTCAGAGCTGCCAAGCTTCAGCCCTTGCACAGTGTGTCTCATGTATATTTATGGAGGCCAGCGAGGGGAAAACAGTATCTTGTTTGGTATCTTTAAAGCCTGATGCCGCCAAGAGCTAATTTTCTTTGAGCTCCCTTGGTGTGTTGAATTTAATTTCTCAAAAGCAAATTAATAGGAAATAATAAAATAATTATTAAAGTGGGAGTAAGAATAAATATCTGAAACATACCAACAGATGAAAATAAAGCATATGACTTCTGAAGTTTGCAGGACAATTCCCATTTTAATTACAGTAATTGTAATTGTTAGACTGGTGATGGAACGGTGTTTTCTCTTCTGTAGCAGCAGGTAAGCTTGGAGAAGGGGAGTACATGGAGACGAGGTCGTGCAATCGAAATTAAGGTCATACGGAGTAACTTATTTGTCAAACTAATAGTTCAGTGTACCTACGAAAAGATCTTCCATGTGTGTTTGTAGACTTTATAAACGTAATGCAAGTGCAGTCAATCTCCTTTTGGACCTTTTGTAGAATACTTGTATTCCTCTTATCATGGAGCAGAGACTTGGAAGTTTGATCAGGGCACTTGGTTAGGTTTCTGGGAACAGATATCCTACATCCAGAGTTGTCTTCTTTTGGAGATGAGCCCTATCACAAATTCCAAACTTGGCTTGAAGACTAAATTCTTGAAGGTAACTATTTGTGTTCAGTGGATCGATTAGTCATGTATTAAATTCATCAAATATTTCTAGAACTAAACTCATGATCTGGGGGCAAAACCAACTCAGTTTGCACAAGAATTAAGGACTGGATTGAAAACTATTCAGTATTAATAATTTTCTTAACATTGAGAACTACAAAGTTCCCAGCTGGCAAAGTCGTGTGTGGGTACTGACCTCTGTGCCACGGGAGCAACGTGTGGTTGCAATCAGTGGGATTTGCTGGATGGGTATAAAGTCTGTCAACACGTCTTAGATGTGTGTCTGATTATTTCAAGTCCTTCACAGAATTCCCTTCATGGCTAGAATGGTCCTTGCCACTAAGCCAAAAAGTGCAATCAGAGATCTTGATTTATGACAAATTAAATTCATAGTTCAACTGCTTTGTGCTTATCTCCTTTAGTGTCACCTGAAATCTGTGGCAGAGAAAATTTGTAGCTAAGAAAAGGTGTAAACAAATTTAAATACAGAATGCAAACAAGTGCAGGAAAATAATAGTTTTCTGCAGACAGATGAGGGAATTTTAAATTTGGATTTTAAGTCTAACTTACAGTTTCACATCTCTTTGGGATCCTATTCACTGTGAAGCATTGGAAACCAAGGTGTTAGGAGGAACGGCCAGGGTCTGAAAAGGCTGCCAGGAATACTGCTGAGTTTTTGGGTTGTTTTCTTGTTGTGTTTTTCTTTTTTTGGTCGAACCCTTGCTTTTTCAGTGTAGATTTTCTAGGATACTGGTGCACATACACACTGAGAAGGCTCAGCTTTTAACAGAAATTTTAAAAAACCCAAACATTTCTAATAAGGAGAACTTAGTCTTCAAGTTGTGTGCGACTTCTTTGGTGTATTTGTTAAATTTTTCTTCTTACTAAAATTTTTCTTTTAGTTCTTTTGAAAGACTAGCTTATGCCTTGATATTTTCTGCTCATAAAAAAAGGCTAACTCCCAGTGCTGCTTGGAAAATCACTGGATGTTCTGTAGGTTAGCAACAAAACAGAAAGATGATGTCTTCAGTTGAAATGCTGAACTAGTTTTGTAACGAGTCACAGCCGAGTTCGCACCTTTTGCTTTCTCTGTGTTTAATGGGCTTTCAGCCCTGCCTTTTTGTGCTATCTTGTTTGTGGAACACCCACCTCAAAGAAGAAATGGATATATATGACTTTTATTTTTAAAATAAATAACAAGGCATGTAGTTAATTAAAGTTGTACGGAGTTTTAATGTCATCTACATCCTTTCATCACAATTACTATCTGTGCCCTCTTTACCCTTCCTGCTGGGGACTTTTTTGGTACAACACAAAAATACTGCTTGCTGCTTTTTCTCATGCTGATCATGAATTCAACAGGGATCAGCTCCTGCCAGTAAACGCTGCATATTTATGCTATTGATTTGTGAGGGAAGGAAGCTGAGGGCTTTTTGTATTGTGCTATAAAATTAATAAATAATGATTCATTAGGACAGCATCCTGCAGCTCCTGCTGAGCAGTAATTTGATGCGAGGGTCGCATTGCTGTTCTAAATGTGCCTGAGGTCCCGCAGCAGGGAGCCACGGTTGTTGCAGTACCTGTGAGCAGAGTCCTAAGCTCCATCCTCTGGGATTTGCCCTCCTCCAAGGTGGGGAGGTGGAACAGCAGGAGGCAGGCAGCCTGTCTTCTTTGCTGCTTCACTGAAGACACTTCCCTCTCCAACAGAATGTTGAAGAGACCTGTATGTAGGTGTGCTGGGAATCCTCAGGTGCCAGGGAAGGTCTGAGATCCCATTATCCCACTGGAAAAGGTGAGATCAGCTTTGCCATATGGTTTTTGTCACAGGTAAAATTAACTGGAATTCACCAATCTGGTGTGAAGTTATCACAGAATCACAGAATTGTCAGAGTCGGAAGGGACCTCTAGAGATCATCCAGTCCAACTCCCCTGCTAAAGCAGGATTGCCCAGAGCACATCCCTCAGGGTTGCATCCAGGTGGGGCTTGAAGGTCTCCGGAGAAGGGGACTCCACACCCTGCCTGGGCAGCCTCTGCCAGGGCTCTGTCACCCTCACCCCAAGGAAGTTTCTCCTCATCTTTGAATGGAAGTTCTCATGTTCCAGCTTGTGCCCGTTGCCCCTCATCCTGTCACTGGGAACCACTGAGAAGAGTCCAGCTCCATCCTCCTTCAACTCACCCTGCAGATACTTGGAAGCACTGATAAGGTCTCCCCTCAGCCTTCTCTTCTCCAGGCTCGAGAGTCCCGGCTCTCTCAGTCTTTACTCATCAGGGAGATGCTCCAATCCCTCCATCACCTTTGTTGCCCTATGCTGCACTCTCTTCAGTATGGAAGTTACAGAACTTCATGCTATGAAATGTGAAGTTAGGAAGAGAAAGGACACAAGTGTAGTCTCATCAGAAGCAGTGGTCCCTTTTCTAAATTATGCAGTAGCACTATAACGGCTATTGGTATTCTGAAACCTTTCACTTCTTTTGGAAGTGCTTGGCTGTTCTGACTGCTTGGCAATTAATTCGGACCACCTTTAGTATAGCCCTGATTCAATCTTTCCTTAGGCAGAATTTAGTCGACATAGATTGTGAAAATCTGAGCTTCAAGGACACATCTGGGAGCTACTCAGGAGGCATTATAGAATGCGTTGAATCTGGATGAACATTTACAGTATGAGCTAAATTGGAAATATATACTTATTTTTGAACAACCAGAGCATTTGTCAACATTATCCACCCCATGTAGTCTTGCAGGATGTCACGTTGCACTTTCATTCATTTCAGCAATTAGTAGCTTCTTTAAATTCACATACAGTAAATAGGCTGGAGCACGTGAGTGGCAGCAAAGTTGCTCAAAATTAAAAAAAACCCAACAAACAGGCAAGTGATTTGCTGTTTTGCATGACTGATAGATCTTCCAAGATGACAATTGTGTGAACCAGATTGGTGGGTTATCAGAGAGACCTGGATGTAGAGGACAGTCCCATCTACTGGCTTAACAGCATTAGGGACTCCAGTGCTTTTCATTCAATGAGAAAAATTCAGCTGCGTAGTGGCTGGTGTCAGCCTGCACGTGTGATATGCCTGAGGGCGATGTCCTTGTGGGTGACCAGAAATAAAGTTACAGAATGAATGAACAGAATGAAAATATGACAGCATATAGGGGGTATACATACATCAAAATTAATAACAACCCTGTCACTCGTTATGACTGACAAGTTCCTTGTTGAAAGAACCAGCTGATACCGCTGATACCTGACCTGTTTCGGTGAAATTGAATTTCTCTCAGTAATATTTTCTCTAGTCCCCTTCTAGACCATAAACTGTGTAGCTTACATCCTTCTGAATCCACCCTTGGTAATTAAGCCTTGCTAGTGACTTTGGAGAATAAACGGGAGAATGAATAAAGCATCACTAGTACAGTATGTAACTGCTGAATAAACAGAGCAGAAGCAGGGAGACAGATCGTCTTTGTGGCAAAACAGTGGCCAAATATTTACATTTCTTGCAGTAAAGCAGAGAGCAGAGGAGTCCTCTTCTCAGCGTGAGGGCTAAGGTTAGAAACTTCATCTTCTCAGTGTAATTGAGAGACCACCAATGCTGTCAAAGGTGATCACCTTCACCTTCTCTGTTTTATTCATAAAATATTATGTTGCCATTTTATTCATAAAAAAAAATTTGTGGGGACCTGCAGGTTGACAAAACTTGTTCTGCTGGCAAGCTGGCAATCTAAAGAGTAGATGGGAACTTCACTGAAGCTCTGGATGCTTCTCTGTATGAGAAAAAAATGAATTCTGCATGATAGTAGGTTTAACTGTTGAGGAAGCATTGATGGAAAAGAAACATTGAGAAAATGGCCCATAGAATTTCAAGTATTTGAACAGGTAAACTAAATTTTAGGTGAAAAGGACTATGAATGAAAAGATATATAATAAAGGAAAGAGAGCACCAAATTAACTCTGTATGAATATATTTTATGCCTCCTGTTTTTTGAACTGTTATCTTCTCAACGCACAGTATCCTACATTACAACCTTGCTTTTGGTCTTTTTTGGACCTTTTTGCTAATTTATGCCTTTCCCCAGATGTGGGTGTTTCAGCCTTTTTTATCTACTGGGTTTTTAGCTGGGACTTTTGTAAACAGTTTTGTGAACTGGCTGGAGTCCCCCGGAGGATGACAGATGTAGAATCTCAGTTGATGTAGAGAAAAAGGGTTTGTAGCTTCTGCTTTCAAATCATAATGTCCTGTGAGACTAGTGCTGGCAATGTCCACAGCCTTAACTGCAAGATACCCCACAGATAGAAAGGATCTGTGAAATATCTGGAGGATCATGAGAGGCATCAGCTTTTCTCTGTGTGAGCAGAGGAGGTGAGAATACTGTCTAGATGTGCTGGGCTCCTGAAGAAATCTCACAAGTCAGGGAGAAGTTTTTGCCCAGATCTGGCCAAAGGCGGTGCTCTCATGATTTATATTCTCAATCTGGTTGAAAACTTCCTCTTGTTGTTTTTTTTTTTCTTTAAGAATAACAACATTTTCTGCCTTTGCTATGAGTGTGTTCATCTTTGGAGAGCTCCACCGGCAAAAGACTTTGTCTCCCCATTTCCCCAGCCTGCAATGCGTGCCTTTGCCCACGGAAGGGACTTGGGCATCCAGTGGCGATGATAAGGGACAGAGTGTACTAATGCACAAACATTCAGCTACTCTCAGCAGGAAACGTCTTGTCAATACCAGGAATAAGTAATGTGCTAAAGATTTACTGTCAGGTGGCCGTCTTGGCCACAGCAGGGTGGAAGCTTGCAGCAGGCGGATGGCCTTACATACTTAGGTCACCCGTGTTTACTTTGATGAATGTGTGTAGTATCCTTGGTCTGTATTATTACACTGAATTGAAGAGGTGCTGGAGTAGCTGGTAAACACAGAAAAAATGCTTTTCACTATTAACAGAGAAAATAACAGTCAAATGACTGGGCATTTGGAGGCATCAGCTCTGTCATTTCTATTTTTTCCTCGAGTTTCTAGCAGAGTATCCTGCTACGAACTGAAAAGCTTCTGGTCATGCTGTTTGCAGTAGAAAAAAAATCGATTTAACAAAGTGGTTGTCCCATGGTTATTGCACTCATTTATTTTTATTAATTAAAATTTATCTCATTCATTTTGGGGTTTGTGCAGAAAATTATTTTACTTGGAAGAGAAATGACTGGTTTTCTTATGTCCTGCTTTTGGACAACTTTGAAAGCGCTGGGGAAAAATGCACTCATCTTTTACAGCCACTCTTTTGGTTCTTAATAATACCAGTTTGTCTGGCATTTGAAACTTGCTTTTTTTTAAAGTGCACTAACAGAGGCTGCCAGTTGGTAACAGGCAGTGAGAATTCAGTGCCACAAGTTTTCACAGTTCTGGTATTTCTGTGTATAAACACTTAATTCCTTTCACAGAAAGAAGCTACATGTTTATTTTTTAAAATCCTGCGTAGCTCCAGACACCTGGAAGCTTTTCTCTGCCTCCCCTAGGTAAATCCCTTAGTAAATCCGTGCTGACTACTCCCAGTCACCTTCTTGTCTTCCCTGTGTTTGGAAATGCTTTTTAGGAGGATTAGTTGCTCCGTCACCTTCCCAGGGGCTGAGGGGAGGCTGACCTGCCTGTACTTACCTGGATCTTGCTTTCTTTCACTGAACAGACTCATGAAATGGAAAGGTCTGGGGCTTGGAATTTTGTCCCTAATCAAGAATTCTTAGAATTTGATGTTGTAGAGGTAAACTTTTCCATTGATTGAAAATATACCTTAATACTAGTTACTGTTTGATCATTCACAGTACTGGGGGGTAATTTTTCACTCTACTCAGAAAAGTCTCTGAAAAAAAGTTAGTAAATTTGTATCTTCGTTTCTTTCCCTTTTGCATTAACCTTATTTTTAGGCAATGAAGCTGCTGCCCTACAAGGTATCTTCTGGGCAGCCACTTTAGTGGCCTGAGTTGTAGAATGCCTTCAAGCTGCCTCGAGCAGTAGCAAAGTTTTCTGAAAGCCCTGAAGCAATGCAGGGTGCCAAGGGACGGTTTTAATAATTCCTTCTAATTGATAGCTGGTTGTGTGAGTTCCTCTGTCCTACTAGAAAATTGCCTCCTCTGCATTTCTGACCTAGATCTGTCACTATTTTAATAATGAAATCCATTTCAGTAGTTGCTCCTGGGCAAAAGGTGCACGTAAAGAAAATACAGTATCCAAATTAACCGATTTTCACAGCTTAATCATACCTGCATTTCATAAACCACTTTTCCATACCTGATGTTCTTTTAAATTGGAAGAGTTCTCAAAATTTTGGATAAAGGTCTTTTGGACTAAGTGTAAAGTCCAGACAAAAATCAGTCTGGTCATTTAAAAATGTGAATTCTCATTTTACAAATTAATGACTAAGATTGCACATGTTATAAACATGAAAAGCATGAATAGCCTTCGTGTCTCAGGGTCGAAGTCTGGCTGTACTTCAGTGTATGTCAGTTTCAGTTTCTTCTCTATCTTAGATACTTTATAGGAGGATGATGTGTGTCCCAGGTGCTGACCTGTCCCTGATTAACTGGATTCCACTGCGGGTTGTAAAAGAGGTCTCACAGCCATACGCTTACACAGATGGAAGGGTACGGCTTCAGAGCTATGGAAGCAATCTTCGAGCATTGCTTTTCTCTCAGAACATTCAAGTCTGTTTTTAAAAGATTTAAAGATTTTTAAAAATACCTTTCTTACTGTGTAAATGAACGAACAAGTGAGACACTTTTCAGTAGGCAGCAGGAGTGCCATGTGCCTTTGCTGCCAGCGTGAGGCAAAACACGGACCGATCTTCTTGACCATCATTAATTTCCATCATTAATTACAAATGATGGTCATGCAGTTATCACAGTGTGCTACACAGCAGCTACATTCTAGATGCAGCATGTGGAAGCTTGATAGCAAGTGTGCTGGGACCAGAGTGGCATGTCCCTCTTCACTGAAACATGGCAAGTTTTGGAGTTTGACTTAGATTCTTTTTTTCTGAAATGAGAAGTGATTCCCTTGTCTTATTTTCTTATGAAATTTTTGAAAACAAAACAGAAATTATTTTATTGGCTTTATAACTATCACTGGAACACAAAAAGCTAATTGTATTGGGTCAGTCTTGTGATGTGTAGAAAACTTTTGCAGTGCCAGCTTTTTTTTCCCTCTCAATTGAGGTGATTAAACTGGTTGAAATGTAGGCTGCATTTTTGGTTTTTGTTTTGTTTTGTTTTTTAAGGAAGAGTTCACTTTAAATACCTTTTGATAGTTTCTAGTACTCTTTAGGAGGTCTTCTAGATGAGATGCTTTGGAGAGTTTCATTCTGGTTTAAATCATGTTTGGTGGCTTTGCAAATTTATGAAGACCATGGCCCTTAAGGAAATGAGCTCCGTGTCTCCTGGGCATGAATTGGAACACGTGAATGCTGGACTGAGCTGGAGACCAGCTCTCTTGTAGGACCAGGAGCAGGGGAAGGTAACAAGCACAGACTTATTCATTTGATAAAAGCTCTGAGAGGCAGTACTAGCAGTAATATACCTTGCTCTTATAGACATTACTCTGGAACCTCAACACAGGTTCATAAAAAGCAATTTTTCTCTCTTGTGGCAAATATAATACCTCCAGAGCAGAACTTGTATAACTCTTGGACTGCCAGAAAATGAAAATTGTACTTCAGTAACTCATCTTTTCAAATCTTTCCAAGTGCAGTCAGGTCTGGAAAGCTTTTAAAGCAAGGAAATTTTAACGGTTTTGCTCTAAAACAATTTGAACAACCAATCTCAAAAGCACTCTCCTGTGTGCCCTCATTTCCATACTCTTCCTGGGGGCTTTTTTAATGATGCACTGGACTCAAGTGGACTAGAATTGGATCAAGTGGCCTCATGAGTCATTCCAGTGGCTTGTCATCTTTTATCATATTGGACCTTAAAAAAAAAAAAAACCAACAAAAAAACCCAAACAAACCAAACCAAACAAAAATAACCCAGAAATTATATATTTTTTTTTTCCCCTGTGTCCCTTCTTATGTTCTCTTTATCCTTTTAAGTGGAAATCTGGACTTAAACTCCTTGCCCTCTTCCATCCTTTCCCCACAGTCTCTTTCCAGGAGAAAGAAAAAATAAAAAGCCAGACAGGATGGGGGAATCCAGCGTCAGCATTGTCACTGCTCGCTGATGCCCTAAGGTTTATAGTGTAAGTATTTTTAGAAGTACCCTCTGCTGTTTAGATATCTTCTGCAGTCTCATGTTGTATAATTTTACATTTTTGAGCACACTTTTTATTCTTCTTCTTTACTGTATCTAAAGAAACCTCACTGAATGCAGTTAACATCTGATCAAATTGTACACGTGAACACAAATGCCTTTCCCTCTCCCTTCCCTGCTGTATGGCAGTTAAAGGCACTGTAAAAATGCCTTTCACAGAAACAAATATGTGGTTAGAAAGAATTGTTGATTTTAATTTAGTTCCACACCCTGAAGTAGGTTAGGGAATAGTTGGTTTAACATAAATCTCTTGGATATTTTACATTTTTTCATGTAATGGTGCTTTAGTCAGAAAATTATTGCATAGTAACTTCATTTGTGAGTTAGATTAATACCATTAATATTAATTTATATGCCTTATTAAACTGTAATAGGTGAATTATATTTAAAGAAAACAAAATGGGGCTATATCTGAATGCGGGCTGTTGAGTCTAAAAGCGGGCTAGATAAAGTGTCACTTCCCCATTAAGCTGTTCTGCTTCTCAGTTTTTGTTAAAGGGCAGAACAAGGGCAAATACCCATTTGCTTTCTCGTGTCAGACCACCTTTGGCTGCTTTGTATTCATCATAGAGCTCGAGCACGAATAAAGGCACGGGCAAGGGAGCTGGATTCCCTCGTCTGGTTCACGTATGAAGTCCCAGCCCCAGGTCTGAGCTCTTCCCAAGATTTCTTGAGTTTAGTGGATAAATCTTTGCTCAGTGATAAAGGCCAGAGGTCCCCAGCTGGTGCCCAGTTGTTTGCTGGGTTGCAGTTTCAGCAACATCTCAATTGGCATTAGTTTGTGTTGGAGTCTCTCAGCTAATATTTCCCTTCAGCAAATGGGTAATTCAAGTTTGGAAGCTATGCTGGGAGATGCTTTGAAAAGCTTAAGTGGTTGTTCCAGCTTTTTTGGCAGTAGAGTATAAAAGAGCCAAGAAAATACACTTTCAAGAGATTTATATTATTTGCTAGTTTTCTTTCACCAAGAAAAATGAAGGATTGTCTTCCTCAGATGGCAACACTTCAATTTTCAGTCCTTCAAAAGATATTGAAATGGGGAAAGTAAAAAGGGGGGCAGAGAGAGAATGAGCTTTTTCTTTGCTTTTTGGAGGGGGAAAGTCCATTTGCAGATTTATGCTGCCAGTACATTGTGTGTCTTTGCCAGTCTCCAAGTAAAAGGAGAAATGTCCAAGATGATTTTCCTGTGAGTTTACCACTGCTCTCAAGTAGAGAGGGTGGCTAAAGCTCATGTTTCTTTTGACAGAGTGAGTTCTTAAATAGTTGTTTTCATTATGTATGTGTCTTCTCCACTAAACCAAAATCTTAAATTGAAATAGAAACTAAATCTCCTTTCATGGCCGGCAAGGATAGCTCTTTCCCCAGGTTTTTTATGGTGATTGTTGTTGCTCTATGGCATGCTGAGGGCACTATGCTGTGAGGTGTACTTATACCAAGTATTTGCTCTCACAAGAAAAACATACTTCAAGCTTTTTCAAATCTTCACAATTTGTTATGGCCAGTATGCTGCTTTTTTTTCCTCCCCACCTTTTAATTAAATCAAAGGAAGTCCCCACCTTTTGTCAGTGTTTTTCTTATTAATATTCATGTTGTCTGGTCTTCTGATTTACCTGTTTCTCTCCTTTGTTTTCTTGTTTGTGCTGATCATCTTTAACCTTCAGCTCTACACACAACCTGCTTTGTGCTAATAAATAATAGATTTCTACTGCTGACATAAAATATATCCATGAATTTGGAAGTATTCTAAACAATTAAAGTCTAAATGCACAGCTATCAATTTCACTTTACAAAAGGACTAGCGTAAGAAAGCCTGCCTTTAAGAAAGGATATCAGGAGAGGTTTCCTGCCAGAGGAGGAATGAATTATAAGGATAATCTTGCTAGTCAAGGCCGGGAATGTAAATGTGCATTGTATTAGCCAGTATTTCTTAAATGACAGCAAGGTCATTTCTGATTTACTTGAAATACTTTACTAACAGTTTGTGTGTTTATGTCTGTGCAATATGCATGAGATCTCTCTGCCTAGTTGTACAAAGCAGGCTACAATATGTGGGGTAGAAATAATTAGAATTTGTTCCATGGAGTCAGCTGCTCCGTGAGATGATTGCCATTAGAAACCATAATTGTGGCCTTTTATTATTCTGCACTTTTTCATTGTATGTAGAAGCAGAACATAATTTTCTTTTCCTCTTATGTGTCTGACATTGCAGAAACCTTTTTTCATGGGCTGGAAAAAAGAATCAGTTGTTAAATTTTTTTTTTCTTTCTCCCTAATTAGTAAGTATCACAGAATTGGAACTATTTCGCTACTGATTAACTAATAAACCACATATAAAAGGTCATGCTATCACCCAGTAGCTGTTTGTTTGTGGTCTGTAGGTACCGCTTCAGTTATCAAGGCTATGAAAGCTAGAACACAAGACCCAGGAAATCAGCAAATGCAAATCTAATTAAAAACTAGACATTTTTCAATGCTTCTCAAATTTAAATAGGAAAAGATTACAGAAAGAAGAGGATTATAGGGAGGGAAAACATCTTTCACCCTCCATGTCACACAAAAAGGAGGAAGAACAACTTTTAACTTGAATTTCACAGGGATAAATGGTAATGAACTTGCTTATCTATGAAACCTTCCCACCTAGTGTTAACTTGTAATGCCTCTCAAAATGAGTGCAAGCTGACTATAAAGGACCCTAATTCCTGGGAAAAGGAAAGGCATAATGCCAA
Source organism: Thinocorus orbignyianus (assembly GCA_013400375.1). Classification (NCBI taxonomy): domain Eukaryota; kingdom Metazoa; phylum Chordata; class Aves; order Ciconiiformes; family Thinocoridae; genus Thinocorus; species Thinocorus orbignyianus. The sequence goes on from VXBW01001560.1 coordinate 1,092,457, forward strand.
AACAAAGGGCATCAACTTTTTCTTCATTTCCAGTGACAAAGGCAGCACAGAGATGCGCTAGAGGCTGTAATCCGGAAGGGTAAACAAAGCCCTTGCTTGGTATTAATTAAAAGGCTTCAGAACGCGAGGAATCTTAAGACACTTAAAAAAGAAACTTTAATTGGATTAACTATTGAATAAATTTCAAGTTTCCACTACTTTAAATAAAGTAAAAAGTAGGCACGTGGAAGGTTCATTTGCAATAGAAGAGTTAGAAGATAAAGTGACTTTGAAAAATACAGCTATATCTTACTTGTGTTTACTGTGGCTTTGGATAAAAATGGCTTGTATGTGGTGTTGGCTGGCCAGTAAGTAATATACTTGGTTGTGGTTAGCGCTGCGTGCTTGGGGGTGTGGGTAAGGGGTTTTGGTCTTTGTCCCAGAATCTTTCCGAAGTGATAAAATACGCAAACAAAAGCATTCCCTGTGATGGCTCCCAAAATGACAGTAACCTCAGCTTTGTAGTGGGAAATTGAAAAATATTGATTTGGATCTGAGCTTCAGAAAGCCAATCTGGGCACGTTTTTGATCCGAAATTCTCATTCATCCACTTGGATGGATGGGACCGATTACAACCAAAGATTCTTTTTTTCTGGAATAAAGAGATAAATATTTCTTCCGTTAGAATGAACAGATCCCCGTGTTTGCTGTATCATTAGGAGTCAGAGCGCAGACACCCTGTGCCGTGGAGAGTCTTCCAGCAGCAGTAGAATATTAATGCAGGCTGCCGTCGTGAGGAGAGCTGGAAGCCCACAAGTACAACCTCTAAACAAGAGTTTAGACACTGAGCTCAAAGATCTGAAATCGAAGAAAAATTGTCTGCTTTACACTGAGAATACTATTTCCAAGTATATCAGGCAAAGTCGTCTCTTTCGGGGGGGGTTGGGGAAGTGATGCCTTTACTTAAAATAACCTGATACGTGACCACCGTCTAATGGTCTAGTTTTAAAATAAATGATTTTGCATGGGTGACTAAGTCCCTTGTGGAGGGCCAGCCCTCTTTATGAAAATGAAAAAGATCCGAGGGACACTTCTGATTCCTGTTAAAAGGAAGCCATGTTCAACTATCAAAACTCTGAAAATTTGTCTTAAATCAAGTAGAAGGGGAAGGATACAGATTACTGGAATTAAACAGGGTGCCAAAGGGGGAGAGAAAGAAGTAGGGAAACTGGGTGATGTTGTGAGGAAGGTTTGGACACTGCTTCTCTTTGGGTAGCTTGGTTTGGAGTGGCAGACTGGTTTTTAAACACACCCCATCTAACTTCACTGCATAAAAACTGAAATCTCTATAACTCCTAGAAGAGGACTTCCATTTGGGCTTTGAAGGAAACATGATGGATGAACCCATCTCAAAGGCAGGAGGTGCAGTGTACATCTGGTGAAAACCTGAGGGGCCGAAATAAGATGCTAAGACAAAGTAAGTCTCTGTCTCTTGACAATCTTTAGGTTTTGGGAGGTGAGTTACAGTAAAAAGCTGCTACACAATCTCACCCTGCTCCCTAATCGGTGTCATGCAGATAGTTCTACCGAAGGGGTAGATTACTGCCCTGGAGTGGAGAAAAGCTGACATGGAATAGCTGTCTCAGCAGAGTGAGGAAGAGTGCGGTAGGTTAGGAGAGCTGGAGCGGGAAGTATGGCTTTTCTGTGACGTTGTAGCTACTGGGACCCAGTAAATGCCTGATCACCTTTCTATACTCGTTATAGGCAGAGAAAGGTAACTAATAGAGCCGTACCTTGATTATATTTTAAAATAAGTTATTATTGCTACCATAAACCGACAATAAGAAAAAGCATTTGGTACATGTCCAGGGCTTACTGTAATGCCAGGAGGATGGTCTGACAGTGTTCTGACCTCTTGTGCAGTGGGAAGTCTGTGGACATTCACCAGATATTTTGCAGTGGCTTTTATGAGTCTGAAGGCTTCGAGAGATGAAAACATCTGAACATCTGGGATGGTTTAGATTTCTTCTTGTAAACCTTTCCGCTACATGGCTAGTCCATTTGTCTGCTAGTTGTGTTGCAGTGTGAAATCTCCCCGGGACTGTTAGTGCTATCTTACAGTGCTAGCCCAAAGTTAGTGTTGGTAGCACTAGCTGTGCCTTCTCCTGCTGAAATACACTATCACCCAGTTTTTGTTTGGAAGCTGGGTGAAATGTCTATAGGTTGGCGTTTTCCTTTCCTGAAAATACAACTTCAGAAGGTCTATATAGACTCTAAATAACTTTGAACAGGAAGTGCAAATTGGAATAATTTTATCAAAAACTCCTCTGGATTAATTAAAAAAAATAGGAAAAACAATAAATCTGTTTTTTACTCACATGCGAAGTCCTGAAGTATCAATGAAGTAATACTCGATTTCTGTTTAAAAGTGGTTTGGTGAAAACAGTTCCTTGAATACTGTGAGGTGATTAAAAAAATTCTCCCTCTTGTCTTCAAAATGACAACCCACTGTTTACAGGGTTTTGTTTTAACCTTACTCACCACATAATCTCACTGTCTTTACATATGGCTCAGCTGGGCTCCTGATGTACTTGCTCTAAAGTTTGCGTAAACACTGCTGATCCCGGCTGGATTATCACAGTAACCTGGGCTATTTAGGAGTTTTGGTGGCAGTTACCTCTTTTGCTTCAGATGTGCTTGATGTTGTCCAAAGTTTGATCGTGAATGAAGAGGGGGGAACCAAGCAAAACCCCCAAAACTTTAATGGTTTTATGGAATTGGGGCATCTTACCGCTTCAGAATTGGAGCGCTAATACTCAAGCTATTAATAATGATAAATAAGACAGGGAAACAAAGAACTGAAACAAATATGTATCCTGTAGGGTCTGGTTTTGCCTGCCTTCTTCCAAAATGGATTTAGCTAAATCCATGGAAATCTCTGCTGTCAAATGAAATAGATTAATCTTTGCTATGAATTTGTTATCATACTTGAGAAACAAAACTGCTTTCTTTAACAGGATTAAAATCGTGTTATTGACATCAGGATTAATAATTTGCTTGCACCACACAAAAATCTCTTCTGCATCAATAATTTTGTAACTGTTTAAAGAAGTTGCCAACTCAGAATTCAAGTATGATGCTTAAATAGTAATAAACACTGCCTTTGTTTTTTTCATAACTAAAGGCAATAATGCTTTTCTGTTCTCTTCCTGTCACAGTGCTACCAAGAATTATCTCAGCCCTTTCATTTTTCCCTTCATGCCACTGTTTTCCATCTTTAACTTTCATCTGCTCGGGTATTTCTGCAAAAATAAGATCTCTGTATGGGTGCTATTTTAAAAATTATTCTTACTGCTTTTCTCTAATTGCATAAAAGCAAAAAGGAACTGTTGTAAGTGGAAATAATAGGGGAGGGGAAAGTCTTAAGCTGACATGCTGAAAGAAAAATGCCACGCAGCCTGTCACGCTGCAGCAGCACCGGGGTTTCATTATTTTATTCTGTCATGCAACCCGAGTAATAGAGACCATTTCAGGTGCCATAAACAATCTCTCATGCAACTGGAGCCGTGCTTTAGTGTATGTAAGGACTATAAAGATATCCTCTGCTGGAAAGGAAGTGTTGTATGAGGAGTATTCCAGTTAATGTTTCTTTCTGTTATAAATGAATATTGCTGCTTTGTGCTACACCTCGCCTTTCCCTTTTTCTTTGCCACTGCAGATAGCGAATTATCTGCTCTATTTCTGTAAAAGTTCTGAGGTGTTATTCATGCTTTCTGCTTCTCCTTTTTCATTTATGTATATATTTATGAAAGCGGGGGAAGAGAGAAGGCAGGATGGCGAGTTCCTCTAGTGAAAAGGGTGATGGAGCGATCAGCCTGATGCTCACAGCTCTTGAGGTATCAGTCACACCTTGCCCTCTTTTAGTGTATTTGTTGAACTATCTACAGGACTGGGAGTTAGTCCAATCAGCAGATTTCACTTATGGAGGGAAGGATGATGGTGTTTCAAAATGAGTTTGGTTTCTGTTGTTGTTTTGTTTGTTTGTTTTCAATTGGCTTTTTGTTGTTGTTTGGGGTTTTTTTTGGTTTTTTGTTTTTGTTTTTCTATCCTGCATTCAAGGCACCTGCTTTTTGTGAGGGAGGGACGTACCACTTGGGCCAGGTAGCAAGGAAGCTGTGTTTGAAAGGGCCTGAATAATGATGCTAAAATGCAGATGAATATCTGGAGTGGCAGAGGTGGTGCTGTGTGCTGCTCAGTGAGAAGGCTGAATGAAATCTGCTGTAGAGGAAGGAAGCTTCTGAGAGTTGAGGGGGAGGCAAGACACTTGGGCAGTAGCTAATCTAGAGTACCTGGACAACTGGGTTGTTTCCTCAGATCAGAGCTGGCCAGGCACTCCCACAGTGGCTTGGTGAAGAGGAGAGCTCATGTGAGTGCCAAAACATTGGTTACACTCAAAGGACTTGCTGGTGAGAAATGAAACGCCATTTTCGTGCTCACACTTGGGTTTCTATTATAAACTAAAATGTCAGTGTTAGATAAAACCAAACAGGATTCCCTCTGGTAAATTAGCATCCAGGACTACACATGCTATGTGTGATTTCATGTAGGAAGCTGCTGTCCCTTCCTTTAGTCTTATTCTCTTCCACTGGGCAAACTGATAGATAGTTTGTCCTCATGCTTTCCTGCTGTACCAGACATTACTGTTGCTCAATGCCGAGGCTGCTTTCTCATCCTATGGAAGTTCTTAAGCTTTTCCCTATTCTGTAATCTCTGAAAAAAACCGAGCCATGAACTAGGCATACAGCAACCTAGTTAAGAACTTGACTCTGGGCTCCCAAATTACTCACGCAAAGAAGCCCAAAGAAACTGGGGGGAAAAAGTGCAGATCTTCATGTGGAGTGGCTTGAGCTTCAGTTTCTCACAATGTAATTCAGATTATTTGTGCCAGAGTAACCAACAGCAAGAGGGTGGCAGTTGTAGCCTCCTTCAGCTGCCAAAAGTGTCATCCTGCACCCGTGCCACACGTCAGCTGGCACAACAGATAGATGACTGGAAGATTTTTGCTTTTTAAAAATCTCATCCAGTTTGAGGGCTAATAAGAATGATTATAGAAGTGTCAACAAGCATTCTGAGCCAGATGGAGATACCGGTTGCCTAATTGTTCTTTGAAATTAAACCATGTGTCAATATGGATTTAAATCATTAACATTAAAGGTTACTATTGCAAGGTTTCTGTATCACTTACCTGCCGTTTCAAATACGTGTGATAGATCTTCAGTGGGACTCATGTAACATCTTATTGGCCATATGTTATTTCTCTGTGGGTGAGATGAAATAAACTCTTACTTACTGTATGTATGAAAGCTTGCCACTAAAACTAATTTGATCCCTTGAGAACTGAGAAACTGTTCCTGAGTTCAGGGGAGTAGAAAAGAGAACTACAATCCTGGCATCTACAGCTGAACTTCTGGAAGGATGAAACCAATCTGTGAAGGCTGTGGTGTTCCAGAAGTGTCTCGAGTGTTTACTATACTTGCGGCATCAGAAGATGCTTGGCAAAGGAACTGCCTGATGCGCAGCTCTTGTGTTATCCTGGGAAGCTCCATGGCAAAGTTGGGAGCCAGCTCCTTCCTCTTCCTAATGCCTAATTAAAATGTTTCTTCTCATAACCATAAAATTACAATTTTGCAAGACATCAAGAATTTGCATGCCCGAATGGTCTCTGATTATTCCTTCTCTCTAGCCAGTAAACATCAGCAGGGAAGGAGACAAGGTGAAACTGAGGTGTTTCCAGATGAGGTTAGGTGGCCGCTGGATCGGTGATAGGGTTGAGGGAGACTGCTCCTGAGGAACAGTGCTAACGTTCTGCAAGCTCTGGCTGTTTATTGGGATGAATTCATCTGGCATCAATGCACATCTTATTCTATTTGAGTACTTTGTTATTCTTTTTGTAGGGTTTCAGCTCTGCATTCTCAATAGCTGCTTTTGTATGTTTGCTTTAGTCTTTTATGTCAGAGCAGTTCCTTACTGAGTGTCCAGGGAAATATTAAAGATAGCCCAGTTCTGGCCAGCAGATACATCCATACATTATTGAATTTGTACTGTGGATATAAAATACAGCCTGGGAGAAGGAATTCATCTCAGTCAAGAGTATTCTTACTTACAGATGTGATATTAATGCTTATTGTGTCTGCAGCATCTCTTAAATTATGAACGTTACTGATGATGAATTAAGACGTTATCATTGTAAATTAAGTAATTAGAGTACCCTTGTAATGTGTATTTACAGGTGTGCCCTTTGGAAGAATATTGCAGTGTTCCTTTTATAATTTTAATGCCTTTTAATATTAATTCTTTTTAGTTGTAAGTTCTTATATGGTACTTCTCTAGAAGGTTAGGAAAAGATAATTAATCTTTAACTTTTTTTTGTGGCAGCTTAGTTTGTGTGGAAAAACAAACTAGGATGGTCTGCCTGGAATAAGAGTAGCAGGTGATTTTAATTCTAGGAAGTTTGGCAATTGGTTTACAAAACGGGGGAAAAACACTACATTAAAAAGCATGTTTATTGTAATCATTTTACTTCACCTTCTCAAGTGGAGCATTGGGAATAATGTTAGTCTCAAAAAAAAAAAAGAAAAAGACAAAACCTTATTACATTATTTTCCTTAAAGCAGAGATGATAATAGGTAAAAGCAATTTCTCTTCACAAAATGAGCTGGGCACTTGTGTTTATAAACGTTGTGCTGCCCCAAGGAATACACTGAAGTTTTCTTTACAGAACTTCAAGAGGCGGTTATTTCTAGTGATCAGAATAATGTTTTTCAAATAGAGAGGAGTGCAGTAAACAGGAGCAAGCTTTTTAGTATCTGAAGCTACTAGTGACAGTGATTAGAGGCAGCTGTTACTTATGGCTGAAGGTCATCTGTGTGCACTCCACCACTAAAGGCTTGGGAAATGAACAGATCTGCTTAAGAATTGTAGGTGTCTCATGACAGATCTTCATGTGTGTGCCCCAAGAATGGTTCTGGAGAAGGCAAACCTGGCCCAGGAAACGGAGATCTGCAAAGAAGAGCTGTAAGTTATGAAGCTGAGCAAATGTTGTTAATGCAATCCTATCATTATGCAAAGTGAATGCATAACAAAGAATGTTACTCGTCCTCTTAGAAACATTCAGGGTATCAATGGGTATGTAGAGGTGGGATTATGGTCAATCACGTTGGCAGTGGGCAAATGTCCTTGATCAGAGATTGTAAGGTGCATGGCCCTGAGACGTCTAAGAGACAATAGAGAATCCTAAAAGAAGACAATTGAAAATAAGCATAAAAAAGGTGTGACAACAGGGATGAAGGCTGTTGGAAAATAATTTGGTTGGTGTCATAGATAAAGGAAAACTGTTGCCTTGGTTGGAGCTCTGAAACTCTTCTGACTCCTGTTTGTAGATGACCTATAAAACTTTTGAAACCCAAAAGTAGTGGAGGTTTGGCAACTTCTGATAGTGACTTCATGAAAAACAGCAGTCCACTGTGTTAACTGAGCTAAGTGGCATCTGCTGGGCAACTTTTAACCTTTATCTGGGAAGCAGGGAGAAGCAACTGGATTGTGGTGAAGAAAAAAATGTACTCAGTAGCCCAGAAAGAAACCACATCTGAGGAGGGAGGATGGCCCATCACCAATACCTAACTCCTCCTGGCAAGGACCCCAGGAGAGTGGTAATTTATAAACCTGTCCTTCTTGAGGGAAAACTGGCACTTTTAATCTCAGGACCTACGCGGTTAATAGTAGGGTGAGCATACTCCAGAGCAAAGGCTAAATTCTTGGAAATATGCTGTGTTATTTCAGAAGTTTTTCTGTAGTGGATAATACAAACTATTAGACAGAAGGTTCTTAATAGTATCTAGAAGGTATCTAGTATAGAATATCTTTGGCCCGTAACAGTGTTTTGAACAGTCCTACTCAGAATTGTATTTTACCAACAATTTAACTTCGAGCTGTTGTGTACTATTAGTATTGTTTAATTGAACTTCCAGTTGGATGGTAGTAATTTGTCCCTGTGGTTGGATCGCTACTGGCTTTACTGGTCACGCACCCAGTCTGCACGTGACAAGGAACAAACTGTGTCTCTTTAATGTAGCTGTAAGAAAGAAATGATACCCTGAGACCTGATATTGATCACTTCAAGTTGCTTGGCTCTGCATGCTACATCAGTGACATATTTGGTTCTGTGAATATTATTTTTCTAATGGGCTCTAGTGATGCGCTCCCACGACTGGTACACGGAGCTCCCTGTGAATATTATAAATCCCCGTGTAACTTCTAAATGTCCTTTGGAGCCTCAGAATTCCACCAGCCACAATGAAGCTGTCTTAATTTCTCAGGCAGGTGATCTATCAACTGCAGAACCGAATGGCTAGGTGTAGCTTGCAAACACAAGCATTGTGTACTTGAACATGGTGACGCCCAGCTGGTGACTGCCCCTTTCTATGCTGGTGGGTGCTTAAAAAAACCTGATTTTGGCACTGCTCTGCAGAGAGAGAAGCATCTTTGCTCAGGTCAGCTCCTTTCATCTTTCCCAGGACAGGATGGCTCAGCTCCAGGTCCCAAGCTGTGTAAGCAAATTGTCCTGGCTTACTCCCTTCTGCACCTAAAGGGAACAGGAGCTCAGTGCCGTGATGCCCCCCTCTCCCTCCCTCCTCCTCCAACTTCTTTTTTTAATGGTGCTGTAATTTCTAACATTCTATTCAATTCCTTCCCCCAAAATGTAAAGGTGATGCAGGTGCACGGAATCAATTGATGGAAAGGACAGAGAGAAAGAAGCAACAGTGATGAATTACTTTGTTCTGTTTGTGTTACCTCACCCCTATTAGAAGGGAGAAAATTAACCTGTTCTTGTAGAAGACTTGAAAATTCTTGATGATGTTGGTTTTTTGGTTATCATGCCCCTGTCATTGGCACTGGTGAGGCCCTGCCTCAGTGCTGTGTCCATTTTGGGACCCCTTCCCACAAAAACATACTTTGAGGGGCTGGAGGAGGTCCAGAGAAGAGCCATGGAGCTGGTGAGGGGTCCGGAGACCTTATGAGGAGAGGGTGAGGACTCTTTTTCCTCTGTGTACACTTTTTATCCTTTTGCAGGAAGGTTTGTGAGGATATCTGAGACAGGACTGGGCTGGAAAAGAAGCTGCAGCTGACAGATTGGGTGGGATGCTCCTTTTGGGAGCTGTTTTCTAGTAAGCCCACAGCTGGAACATGCTGACGGCTGGTTGTTGAAGTTGCTGCTTGTTCCATGCAGCTGTTCACGCCTTGACAATGTAGTGCAATTATTTGTTTCAAAAAGCGGTTTGGAAAAAGTAGGACTACTTATAACATTTCTTAAAAGACTGTATTAATTAAAAACTCTCTCAATGAATTACATATGGTCACCTTCTGTAGATAATTTTTAGCTCTGGTAACTCCTTTTATAGTGAGTAAAGTAAAATGCTCATAAAAGTGAGCGGAGTTACTTGGAAAAGATGCTAACAAGGGAAGAATAATATTAAATTTAACCCTTAGAAAAGGTACACGATCTATCAGGTTAGATGAAGTCTCATTAAATGAAGGAGACATATGAACGTGGTTACAGCAGTTGCCCAGTGGCCCGTGCTGACAGCTGGTAACACAAAGATGCTGTTTGGATTATATGTGCATCAGTAGCTTTGATTTATGGCACTTGTTTACTTACCTCTGCTTGAGGGCTGATGGGTTTATGAGACAAAAATGAAGTTGTGGGTTTAATATCTGCGGCCTGTCTCTATGTTACCCTCTGCAGTGATGCTTCTGCAGAACAGAGGCTCCTAGCACCCATCGGGACTCAAAATACTTATAGCTACCTAATTAAAAAGGAGGTTTTAGAAAAGAATTGGTTATTTATGACTGAGCATGCAATACAGAATGATATTGTCTTAGTAGTTAGTGGTATTTGGGTGAAGTCACTCAGTTTTTCATCCAAATTCTCCTTTCAAAGATACAGCTCCTCACGTCACTTTCATGGTACTGATGAGACAGCAAGTGCGTGGGAAGTGTTCAAGAGCAGGGATTGCTTACTCTCTTCCTCACGGACAAGAGGTGTTTGCAGCTTCATTTCTCTTGGGAGTTGCAGAGTTCTGGGTAGGGTGCCTGGTGCTGCTGGTCTGTTAGGTTGGCATTGCTCTGCTCTTGATTTAGTTCCAGCCTCGTTTTGTATTTTATTTTTTTATTTTAAACAGTTTTTTTGTTGTTGTTTTTTGTAGGGGTGGGGAGAAAACCCAAATGTAAACTACATTTTCAGTTCTTAAAATTTATCATTGAACACTTATGGCCAGTGGTGACATCAAAGCAGTGCCAGGAATATTAAGAAATGATCTCAGGACACAGCTTCTACTTACATTTATGAGACCAGAGGCAAAAAGCTCTCTTCCTTCTTATTGTGTCACTGTCCATACGTAGTCCCATATTTTTGTGCACCCCACAGACAGCTGAGTGTCTGTGCTTTGCTGTCTGCCCTGCAGCTCCCATTCTTGACTCCCTGCCTGCTGTCTGTGTCGGCACGGATTTGGGAGTGCGTTTATAACAATTCTGTCAGCTTTTCTTCCTTTCACACCTAGCAAAAGACTTCTAAAAACGTGTTGCTATAGTTGCTTTTTAGACACACTGGAATGGCTTGGCCAACCTACCTGCGGTGCTAAATAAGACAATGATGCTGAACTGGAAAGTCATGTTTAATATCTTTGTAATCTTAGAATTTATGAAAAAAAGGTCTTGGAAACATAGCTTCTAAATATTATAATAAATGTTAATGTATGAAGAATCTATCTATATGTTCTAGGCAAATGACCTGGTGAATCATCTTGCTGTTGCTCAGTATTGTGTTCTGGCTTGCAAAATGTGTTTCATGTTCTCTCTACTGTTATTTTCTTGTGTTCCTTGCTCCTTGTATCCAATTAGAGGAACAGCTAGTGAGATAATTGACCGTTAGTCATCTTCTCATAGGAACGATATAGCTAGCCATCCGCCAAAGTTGTGTTGTCGATCATCCCCCAGAGTCCAGATGCAACTTGAGCAGGAGCTGGGAGAGGGGGAAAAACAGGGAGGACACTCTGCCACATCCTCTTAGTTTGGTCAGTGAAACAACATTCTTCTCCCAAACGCTTGCATGCCTTGACTGAACAGTAAATGAATAGTCACCTGAAAAATGGAACTGATGTTTTTTCACTAGTGGTTTGCACTTGACCCTCTCAAATACTTGATTTCATGTGTTTTGCTCTGTGGGTCTGAAGGAATATGTTCATGTACAGAATTGGCGCAGATGTTCATTGGCCTTTATGACCAAGCAAAACAGAACCAAAGAAAATTACTCCTGCTGAATTTAGAGGCCTGTTAATTCGCTTTTCCCAGAGGAAATGACTTTACAGGTAGAAATTTTCTAACGAGTCTGTTAATGAGTCCATCTTTATTTTAGTTAGAGGAGGATATGTCTCTTGCTATGTTTGACTTTGAATACAAGGAGCAGGAGGGGGGAATTTAAAAATAGCTGCTGCTCTTACCTCGCTTGCCTGTGTCAATAGCTTATGATAGATGTATGGAGATGAAAATGAAATGGCTGTGGAAGAATAGCAGTCAGAAAAGCAATACCTTGCCATCCAATGACCTTTACAAATTAAAGGATGAAAAGCTACATTATGCACAAACATTTTGTTATCTTCTGGAACAAAGTGCTGGTAACTGAACTGTGGGTGGCACGGCATAAATACAAATGAGCATCCTAATTGAGCTGATTTGATCTTTCTTAAACTATAGTCCAAGTCAATAATATAGTGTTACTGAAAGAAGCAGTCCTCTCATTAGAGGTGGCATACCATGACAGAGAGTTTCCCACAGTGGCATCTATCCTGTCATCGATTATGCGCTGCTAATCAGTGAACTGTGGCGTTAAAATCAAAGGTCTCCCTTCTACTGTCAGCTTCTTTTTTGCCAGGTTCTTTTAGGTTCATTTCTCAGGCAAAATCAGGCTCTTAGAGAAAGAAAACACAACCTTCTGCTCACCCTGCTTTGTTGGGGTTTGTTTCTGTCATTATTACTGTTTTATTTTTAGAGGAAGAATGAAAAAATGAGTTGCAAATGATGAGTGTTAGAGCATTGCTTGATGTGGCCCTGGGTGCCATTACAGTCATAAGGCAGCATAAAAATCAGTGTAGAATAATATAGAATGGCTTTCTCTGATATGATCAGGAAGGGTAAAGGAGAAAGATTACATTATTTTTTAGGACAATATAGTTAAAAAAAATATCCTTCTCTGCTGCTTCTACAAAATGTTGTATTAGAAATTCCCTTTAACCAGGAAACTGGCTGCTTTTGTGTGAAAAAAACAGATAACAGTTCTGACTGAAAACTGTGATTGAGATGATGTTATTTATAAAGTCATATTCCTTATAGTCATTCAGAAGGTGGGATTTACAATGTGGTGCCTTTGTTTGCTAAAGCGTGCGACGCCAAGGGGTCCTGGGTCGCATTTGCTGATTTGTTCTCTGTTGTGTAGCATTCCTGTTTACACAGTACGGTTGTGACTGCAGATGCCTCCGCCTGGGAGCTGTTCTGGCAGAGCCACAGAATAATAAGAGGTTGGAAGGGACCTCTGGAAATCGAGTCCAACCTCCCTGCCAGAGCAGGTCCACCCACAGCAGGTTGTATCCAGGCAGGTTTAGAATATCTCCAGAGACAAACTCTACCACCTCTTTGGGCAACCTGTTCCAGGGCTCTGCCACCCTCATGAGAAAGAAATTCCTCCTCCTATTTAGTTGGAACTTCCTATGTTCAAGTTTGTGCCTCTTGCTCTCTCACTGGGCACCACTGCAAAAAGACTGGCTGCATTCTCTTGATACCCACCCTTGATGTATTTGTAGGTGTTGATCAGATCCCCCTCAGTCTTCTCTTCTCCAGACTAAAAAGACCCAAGTCCCTCAACCTTTCCTCCTAAGAGAGATGCTCCAGACCCCTCATCATTGTTGTGGTCCTCTGCTGTGCCCTCTCCCCTGTCCTTCCTGAACTGGAGAGCCCAGAACCGGACCCAGTGCTCCAGATGGGGTCTCCCCAGGGCAGAGCAGAGGGGGAGGATGACCTCCCTCCACCTGCTGCTCACACTCTTCCTGATGAACTCCAGGATGTTATTGGCCTTCTTGACTCGTGGTCATGCTGTTGTCCACCAGGACTCCCAGGTCTTTTTCCTCAGAGCTGCTCTCCAGTCCCATTCAGCAGGAGTTACTAACTCAGAGGTGCTTGAAATGACTCCTTGAATTTCAGAAGACAGGGAAAGGGCTACTTTTATATTTTTTTTTATTCCACCTGTTAATTATGTAGTTAGCTGCAGGATGTTATATATGTTTAATTTCTTCCTTTGACCTTTGGGACTTAAGAAAACTACTAACTGGTTGAAATGTCTGAAGCAAATACTGTGTTTTATGAAGTTTAGAGGGTTTTTTGTTGGGTTGTTGTTCTCCCCTCCATCTTATGCAGTGATTATGAAACACTCAATCAATGTTTTGTTAATTTTTGCACACACTGAATCTGTCCAATAGACTTTCTTCCCCCCCTACTTCCCCACCCCTTTAGTTATCTATAAATCTAAGTAAATAAACTTAATATTCCTTCTCCTCCCTTCCCCTCCTAACCTGTAGCAGTGCTGTGCTCTGCTGAGCAGCTGCTGTGTCTCGCACCACCCGTGGCTCTGCTTCGCTGGGGACTGTGATGCTGCTTCTGTATAAATAACACACATGATCATTTAGGAGGGACTGGGATTTTGGATGAGAATAGACTTAAAAACTGCATGTTTGTTATCAACAGGCAGCACACTTTAAAAGGCAACGGTGTGCCCAATCAGAACATAGTGTTAATTTAAATAAGCTCCGCTAAGGAGTTCTGATGTGTTAATTCGAAGTTGAAATAAAGCCCTGGTGCTTTTCTAACTTCTTATAACAAGCAAATTCAGTGTTTCTAGAGGATATCTTCTTTTGGACTACAACCGAAATTAGGCCATGTGCTTTATTTCCTCCACATCTCCAATAAATGTACCTATCTTCTGAAAAATTAGTTGCAGAAATGGTACAATGGGATTAAAGTAAACTGTTTGCTTTTTTTTTTCCCTATGCTAAATTGCACACAGTTGTGTGAAACTGGAAAAGGCGTTTTGCCTGCCAGAATTTTGAGCATCCAGCTGGATGACTTCTTGGCTCAAATAACCCACTAAGAATAGAAGATGCTGAAATCAGAAACAAGTGCTTGGCTTAAGAACTTGCAAATTTTACCTGCGTTGGTTTGAGCGTGTTAGCTATCCCACTGGCTTTTTAGGGAATATTTATGTGCTTAAACTGACTTTGTAAGAATTTCATTCAATCTGAGTTTGTGTTTTGGGTTGTGTTTTCACTCTGTATTGCATAAATTAAACCTTCATCTTGGTCGTGCTCTATTGCTCTGGATTGCAGTGCTAGTAGAAGTTACCAGACTACACAAAGTACTTTCCCTTAGCAAGCAGATACAATTTTTACATGTTTTGGACTATAATTATACTTCAAATCACACTAAATTTTAATCTCTTTTGCTTTTCAAACTGCTTTGGTTGTAGTGTGTTCCCGTTCAGCCTTATTTCCTCCCCTTATTTGAAGACTTGTTTACAGTACAAAAGTAGAATTAGCTCATTCCTCTGTGGATGCAGCGATTAAAATACCACCTATTATCAGGAACATAGATAGCTCAAGGTGAGTGAAACGGAATTGACTGTTTTGCATGGGGAGTTTCTCATTTTTAATTAAAGTGTTTGAATTCTGTCGCAAATGGTAGGCTGCACGCCTTGGCTCAGGATAAATGCAGGTACTGGGCTGGGACATCAGTATTTAGGATAAGAACCCTGAGGGCTTTTATCCCAAAGGTCTTTTCCATGCTTGCCTTCACAACCATTTATGTGTAAAATCTCTTCAGGCCTCGTGAACATAACTCATTTTGCTAACACAAGCCCTGCTATAAAGTGACCCTTCTGTCTGAATTCCACTTTTTTTTTTCTTAATTTTTTTTTTTTTTTAAATTTTACTTCCCTTTGCAGTCTTATTAAAACACATTTTGAAAGGTGGAATTTAGCTTCTTCAGACAAACTACCTTGTAATTTGACCACTTTTGCCATTATGGCTGAATACTATCAAGACACCATTTCTATCAGTGACGGGAAGTTTCATTGCCAGTAGAAGGATGACATTTCTTCCTGATAGATTAAAACTTACGTGGTATGTTCCTCTTGACTTTCACTTCAAACAGGCTTTGTATATGCATGTGTGCAAAGTAGTTTTGCTGAAAGCTGTACTCATATACTAGAAGAAATTAATCCAATGAGGCCAGAAATAACGCTTTATTTATGGCATATTTCTGTTATACGGGTAACTTTCTGCACTTTGGAAAGTTAGTTTAACTTTCCTTATTCCACCAGAACTGGTTATCAGTGACTACAGGTGCTGGTGATGGATAGTGTAGCTTTACCAAAGAAGAGGCCATTTTTGGGTGCTTTGTATCTGGGCACATTTATGACTTGAGAAAATGTGTAGGTGCACCGTTAAAAAGACAGTACCACTGTACAGCCTCAATGAATCAAGGATACTGAAGGGCTCCGCTTTGGAGCACTCTGTCTTGTAATACTGTAAATTATAACTGTTCCAACGAGTGTTTCTTCTTGTTCGGTGTGTAGGTGTAAGGAGTGGTGTCCTCTGTCACTCCAGACTTCAGGCATCTGACACTCAAGATGTGTGTTTGTTGTGACTGGGCACGGTAGGGACAGAAATAATGAAAAGGTTGTTTAAATGTTTTTTGTCAAACTTTTTGTTGTTGAATTACGGATCACAAGTGACAAATGGCTCTTTTGATAGGGCCTTTTAACCCAGTTAAGGATCTGGATTTTTGCTGATTACATTTTTTTTTTCTTTCTTAAAATAAAGAGAGATTAACCCGGATGAGTTAGCGGGTGAACAACAGTGAAACAGACAATTAGGAAATGTGTTAGAATGGAAGGATCCAGGAAGACCAGAGATTTTTCTTGTGCCGTTAAAAAACCAAAAGACATGCCAGCGAAAGAAGCAACCCTATCCCCTCACATCATTAAAATAAGGGGGTGGGGTGGTTGTGGCTTTTTTTTTTATTTCCAATATCCGTTACCCATTAAAGGTGACCGAACTTCACGGAATATTCCTCTGTCTGATGAAGAGAACAGGTTTTGCAGACAGTGAAAAGGCAAACTAGAATGTGCTGACTTGAAGGCGGTTTGATTTAGGTCTGCTCAGTTCTGTGTTATTTCTAGTTCCTTTTCTGTTTCCCTTTGGAGCTGTCCTCATACTCCTGACTGGGTTGGGGCTCCCACCAAGGGGAAGCTCTGCCTTGCGTTAGAAGAGCTGCACCATACGAGTTTCTTTCTTTCTTGATATGTCTGTCTTAAAATGTTATTAAAGTTACCCAAATGTTGGCAGGTTGGCACTCTTGACCTTGTCATATTCTTTGGATAATTCTTGGCTTTTATTATTAATAGAGCCAGTGGCCTCTCGCTTTCTGAAACCCCCATATTGATTCCATCAAATCAAAACAAACATTCGTTTTCCTTAAATAAATAAATAAAATTATTGACTCTCATGGCGCTCAGAGATTTATGGACCTATCAAACTACATTTATTAAGTCATTTTCTCTTATGACTGCACTTATTTCCACTGAGGTTCTCTGTTGTGTTGATTCATATTCCCTGTGAGTTTCTTTCCCTAAAACATCTCTACTTCCTTTTGTGCATTAAAAAAAATGTTGGCTTTGCTTTATGTTCTGGCTTGGCTTCGTATCTCACTGAGTTCTTCTTTTGTACTTTTTTTTTCTTCTTTTTAAACTATTATTATCTCCCCCATCCCCTTCTTTCCCCAACACTTCTACTCCCATCTGACTTTCTCCTTGTGAACATTTTAGTGATAGCTTCTTAATCACTCCTGGTTGAATTCTAAATTTTCCAGTCCACCTTTCCAGCACTGGGTTTAGAACAAACACCACTACCATTTTGATTTTCATAGATATTTAAGTAAACATATAGGTTTACAATCTTCCATCGAGTACTTAATCACCAGTGCATTGCTTTATTTTTGCTCCTAGAAGATCCTTAAAAATCATTGTTGATATGTTATCTGCATGGGCTGGGAACATTGGTGGTTTTATAAACTGACTGCTGGTACAGAGAGAATGAAACCCCCAAATCTGTACTTGTCTGGCTTATATTTTCTCTGGCATTTTAATATAATTTTTTTCTGCATTATTTCTTTCATAGTAGCTGTCAGTTTTCACCACTACGGGATGCATCCAGCTGATAGATTTTTGTGCTCAACAAATCCAGTGCAAATAAGGAAATTTTGCATGTTTTCAGTTTCCCTGTCGAAGATCTTTACCGACGCAGTAGTGCTGCACTGTCATGTGGGACAATAGAACTGAGAAAAAAGAGATGTATTTGTAAAAAATAGTCATAATCTTAAAATTACAGTAACTTGTAGATTTATGTTTTTATCATGTAAATAAGTTGCTTCTAAATACTGAGTGCTGTGAAAGCCAAGCTCTGCTAACAATTTGCATGAAAACATTTTTTTATCTTTTCCTGGTTTGAGCAAGAAATGTCACTAGAGGGAGCTTCTACCCACACACCTGGGTGCTTCCCAGGGCAAAAAGGATTAAAACTAGTTGTTACGTTCATTACTAGTTCTGTAATGAATCACGCGTGTATAACACGGGTATATTATCAGTGGATTATGTCTTTTTGAAATTTTATTTTTCATTTATGGAAGCTAATGACTTGGGGAAAAGCCTGGCCCTGGCTTTCAAACAGCTGAACAAGTTCTTGTACTCATTTGCTCCTGGTAGAGTGGTGTTTCTCTTTTTCTTGCAGCCTTATACTTCAATTTTCTACCCGATATGTCACTTTTTAAAGTCTCTTTGGCAGATTTCTCATAAATAATGTTTGATCCATATCAGTCTTTCTTTTGGTATGTGGCAAAGTTTATTTTGGTTTCTTGTGATTTTTAGTTATCGCTTCTTTAGAAAACCATCCTGGTAAAACTTAGCCAGCAGTCTCATGGGTCTTCAGAGTCCTGTAGGTCATCTTAGGCCAACAGAGCAACCTTGGAGCTTAGTTTTGTCAGGACTGTAAGGAAAAAATGTCCAGCTAGGTATCCTGAACAAAAAGTTTGCTACCTGTTTTACCGTTGTAATTCACATGGGCCCTGTTGGTCCCTTCTCTGTCCCTTCTCCACAGAGAACGAGAGTTTTAACAGCTATCTGATCTATTTGGTTGGGGTTTTGGTGGGTTGGTATAGGGTTTTTTTGTGGTGGTTATTTTGGTTGGTTCATTTTGAGGCTTTTCATGGTTTTGGTTTTGAAGTTTGTTTGTTTTCTGGGGTTGGGTTTGGGTGGTTTTTTGGTTCAGTTTTCTAGCACAAATGACAACAGCAGATACTTCTACTTCTGGGTGTGCCTGGTGTGATCCCCCCTGAACTGCCTACAAAAATTAGTTACTATCTTGGAAGCTTTGACACTGACAGTGTTACCCAACACTTACCCATAGACATTGTTCCGTTGGTAACTTGTTTCTCACCTGCTCTTTGCTTTTCTCTTTCACTGCTTGCAAGGGTACTGGCTGTCCTGAACAGAAACAGGGGGGAAAATTGTGATTATGCCATCCTGTTTGGAGTCCTCCTTATTTTTCTTCTCAATCATGTTTTACTTGTACACATGTAGAGGTTGAAAAGCATCTGTGTGTTTGTGTGTGTGCTTCCAGTGTGTATCGTCAGCCAAACCGAAAGACACTGCATGGATGCTGGCAAAGGCTCATTAATCAAACAGATGCCGTTTCAGTAATTACGAAATCTCCCTATTAAGCAGAAGCAGTAAGTCATTAAAATATCTTCTCCGGCCTTTTGGCTAAGATCAAGCATAGAATATCTTCTCATTAGGATAATGGAGTTCAAGAAAATGATATTCCATCATTCTCCGTAAGGGAGCAAAATGGAACTTTTTGGTTAACTGCAATAACTTACTCATTCATTTTATCTTCCTCCAATCTTGCTCATTCATTTATAAGAGGAAATTAATTCTTCACACATTCAGCCTACTATCCTGGCAAACTGCATTGAACATAAAAGTTAACTTTGTAAATTAAATTAAGAGTAGCTTAATGAAATTAATCCTGAAAATGAAACGAACAGGAGTGAGAAGTATTTGTGGTTTTTCTTGTGGACGTTTTTTTTTTTTTTCCTAATTCGGGAAGCTGTTAATAAATACAAATTCAGTTTGTTAAATTTAAGGAGAATTTAATGGGGAAAATCAGAGGTTCATGACATAAATCAGTTTGACCTTTTTTTTTTTTTCCCCCCTCCATTACCATTTTCACTTGAATTTCATTTATACTGATTACTTCCTAATTGTTTTCAACACCTTCTGACTTCATTTTTTCTGGGAACTTACATACATTATACATACTTGATTGGACATATCTTCATCAATGGGGGATAGAAAAAGCAAACTTGGAAGGTGCTGTTTTGCATGGTGTGTGATCCCCCATTGCTGCCCTCAACAGCATGGGGTGAAAAATAAGGTGATGCAGCTTGTGGGTCAAGATGAAGACAGTGAGATGTCTTGCCAGTCACATCACAGGTAAGATTTCTCTCAGGGGAAAGTGAATTTGATTATTCCCAGTTGAAATAGAGTTGGATGGTGCAAAATAAACATGAAAAACCCTAAACCTTCAACCCTTCATTCCCTGCTCCCCTACCTGACCCCCTGTGCCCTGAGGGTTTCAGGGGAACGGGGGCTGCAGTCAGTCCATACCAACTCTCCTCTGCTGCCCCTGCCCTCTCCCGCTGTTCCCCTGCTCTGCTGGGAACTCTAAAGGGAATCTCTGCAGGGGGACGTGGCCGGAGCCTCTCCAGCCCTTCCTCCTGCTCTCCCCTCAGGGCTGGCAGGGCTCTTCCTCACACTTCTCCCCTTGCTTCCAGGCAGCCTTCTGCTGGGGTTTTGCTGGCCACAGAGCCAGCAGCCCCTTGCCAACGCCTGGGCAACTGTGGGCAGCACGAGTGGCTGATGCTGCCCGGCTGGATGTGTGTATGGATACACACTCTCATCCTTTGAACGTAGTGAGGTTTCGTGATCCAGACAAAGGTAGTAAGCTGTAATGTCTGGAACTGAATATTCAGCTATCTGATGAAAATTGGAGGGAATGGGCCATAATTATAAGTCACCTTTGTTTTTCAGATATGCTAATTTAGTTGTGTTGTTTTCCTTGGTTGACATGTTAAACATGTAGTAATAATAAGGTTTTACCAAGCATAATTACCAAGTACTCTCGGCCTCAAAAAATGCCTCAGTAGTACCCGTGCATGATAATGAGGATACAATAATAGACAATGCTGTTGTCAACACCATTTGCATTTGATAATTAGAAAAAAACATGACAATTTCTATTAAAAAAAAAATACTACATGAACAGTGGGATAAGCTGGACAGTGCAGGCTGTTGTAAAACATACTGGCCTGGATTGTGTAGTGCATTAAGATGCAGTAGGCCTGGTAATTTAAATCACTGAGAGAAATGCAGTGATCCTATCTAAATCTATCCTATCCTATCTAAAAATCTGTCTTACAAAGTCATATATATAGCATCCTCCCAACCAGCTTTTAAGACAAATTCCATTATTCTTCTCTTTAATGAGTGTTTCTAAGTCAAGAGTTTCTGATGAGACAAAGAGGAAACATGAAGAAGGAAGCAGCTCTCAGGCCGTTGTAATGACATTTGAGGTTATTAAAAAAGTTTAAGTCTCTGGGAACACGTAAAGTTCCCCGGAGTGGTAACCTTCATGGAGAAAGGGAGCAATGGTACACTAACCCTCTGCTTGATTAAGCCCTTCTAAAATTGATTTTGATCCCCATGAAGTTCAGAACTGGGTTTCCTATTTGCTGTTTTCTTCTGCTCTAACAGCAACTGTCCTCCTCCCAGCACAGTAAGGTCCCAGGCGAGCATAAGCTGTTTTACTGTGGATGGCAAAACTCATTTGTGTGAGGATGCTTAGTTCCTTTCAAAAGGAGACAAGATTTTTCCCGGGGCAAGGCAGAGACTGAAGGAGCAGTGCTTTTCTTTCCATCCTTTTCTTTCACTCTATGCTGGTATGACAGAACCAGGGAGATGTGAATCAGCAGCACTGATCATCACAGGCAGGCAGTGTCCTTTGACTTGCACCTTGGAGTCTGGTCAGAAATTATTTTTCCAGTTAAACAGCAATTTGGAAATGTTGATACAGTCTGGTTTTGTGCAGGAGAATACAAATGTATTTATGTTTTTTGGGGGAAGAAGTGAAACTTTGTTAGTCACAATGTACTTAATCTATTTTAGGGACCTGCTGCCTGGTACGTGCAATGCTCTTAGAACATACTTGATGATCTGAGAGGTCCCTTCCAACTATGAGGATTCTGTGGTCTCACAGACTGGGTGTAACATGGCTTGCTCTTTTCAATCTGTGCTACAGAGATAAATTCAGAAATGTAAACTACGCTCCTGTTTTCCTATTAGTCTGTGTTCCAAAATTTCAGTGTTGTTGTTCTTTCCCCCTCTCAGTTCTCTTCATCCAAATTTGAGTAAAATTTTGGCCTTATAAGCCCAGAAAGACAGCAGCAAATGGTGGAAACCTGTCTTCTGTCTTAGGGAATCAAATCAAGACCAACATGACATTAAATGCATGCCATATATACCCTACATTAATGCAACAGTAAAGGGAAAGATCAAAATATTCCTTTTTCCACCAGCTAAAATATCTTTTCAGGAACTTTTTGTTGATACTTTCAGTGAAGTTAATGTGTTATGACAATTTAATTCATATGGTCACTTTGTACTTCTTTGGAAACATGGGAGAGTGTGCTTTAAGAAGTTTGCAAAATGCGCTCAGAGCTAATCCTCCCAAGCTTCAGGGACAGAAATGGAGAAAGCATGCCTTTCGGACTTAGTTGGAAGGGGGGGGGAAAGATTTGAGCAACCAGGGTTAGACCTTATTTGTCTTTTCCTCTCAGGAAAAAAAATAATCTGTCAGTATAACACAGTTCAATTCATATATCACACACGTTTTGGTTTTTGCTTCTATCATCACTTCTAACAGTAGGCAGCTGATAAACAGCCGACTAATAGCTTCTGCTATAAATATGACATATCTGCTTTCTCCAAAGGGGAGGTGAAAATAAACAACAATGCGCAAACATGGAATTAATAATGTCTTTAGAAAAAAAAAAAAAAAAAAAACCAACCACAAACCCTGAGTTTAAGCATAAGTGATGTTTACTTTCTGCCGTGCAAACTGAGAAACAATTCTCTTGCATTTTGCACACCCTGTTAATTTCTATTTTTTCTCATCTAACCACATGTGAAATGTGCTTTACATGCTTCATGGTATGAAATATTTCGCCTGTCGGGAAGGAGCATACTTTCCTCCCTAACCATTATAGGGGAAGGGTAGTTTTCCAGTGGAAAAGGCATTCCGACTGGAATCTGCAGCTGTTTCATTATGAGGCTTCTGTCAAGCGTCTTAGCTGATCTGTGAGCAGGTAGATAAAAACGTTTTATTATCTCTTCCAAAGTTATCTCCCTTCACTTTGTGAAGCAGTTTGATAGCCATACCGGTATGTTCTGCACACCAAATTTTAAAGGCCTGTGCTCTATGGTTTGGAGAGTTACTATTCGGTTTTCTGTGGGCGTGCTTTTACATTCAACTGGATGGCAGTTTTATAGCCCCTCACTGGCTGTTTTGTTATGCTTACATTACGTTAACCCTGGAGTAACAGCTCTGAATTTAGAAGATTTATGTTGATATAAAGCAGTTAAAAGTAAAGAGACCATTAGTATAAATAGGCATTGTGAGGAAAAAAAATAAATCCATGTTTTATTCTTGTTAAAAAAAGAGCTTAATTTTAGAGATGGAAACCTGTTAAAGCGATGATGAAAAGTTAAGCTGACTGGTAAAAACTTTATTCAGGAAAAAAGTTTTGTGCTGTTGTTTTCTTATCACTGGGTTTTGAAAAACAAACAAAACCGGTGGAAAAAGACCTGAGGATACCAAACCAAGCACACACACTCACTTCCAAGCAACCAACCAAACAGAAGATAATTGTTTGCTATAAGGTCGACTGAGGTAGGACATAGGCTAGGTAACTGGCAAATGTATTTTAAGCTAAATGAGACTTGACAAGATAAATTGTAAAGGCTTTTAGTGTTCTCTTCTCCAGCTTTGTGGGTTTCTCTGCTCTAAAACTTTCTATGAGGCATAAGTATGGAGGAGCTTGGAGTTAATTCAGGCAAGTTCCCCTTCGCTGCGCTACATCAGAAGGAATTCCTTTCGCTGAAACATCCTCTGAAATATTTGGGTGTTTCCAGCAGTTAAAAGGTGAAGAAGTATATTTACCTGTCAATCTTAAAAACTGGAGATATTGAAAATACGGGTTGACAAAGTGCTTAGAGACGTGGTTTAGTGATGGGGTTTTTTATCAGAGTTTGGTTTGATGGTTGGACTAGATGATCTGGAAGGTCCCTTCTAACCTATAGAATTCTGTGATTCAGTGATTAAAAAGGCTCTGGTTACTCTGAGAACTAGTCAATAGGTATCGGAAACAAAGTTCAGGTAAAAAGATACTTTGGAAAATCTTGTAAAGTACAGTCTGGTTTTGGGCATCCAAATGCACTTTTAGAAATGTGGCCTTGCTTGTTCATCCAGTTTTGCCCAAAGGCTTATTCCTGAATCCCACCCAGAACAAAGAAACCGGCCTGATTGTCTCTGCTCTGCTCTGAGCACAGTAACCACCACAAACAGCTTTAGCCATGACTCTTTCTGTTCCTACAGAGATCTATAGAAAGGCTTTAAATAAACCTCAAAATGAATATCCTTGAGTGGTGAGAGTTGTGTGGAGACCACTGAATTTATGTAATTTATGGCTTCACCTTGGAGGTAGAAAAATAGCTCCTGCTATTTCCGGCAACAGTGTGTTACCCCTATTGATGGTATGCAACTTGAAATGGAATATGAAACATGCCAGACGATCAATAGGAGCTGCTCTCATCTTATAGATTACAGCTGAGCTCTAGAGATTCGTAGAGGAAAAAGCTTGGGCTACACTTGGGCTCATTTGCTTATGAAGCTGAATGTGAAGTTGGCTCCCTAGCAGTCTGTCAAGATTGTCCTGTGAAATATCAATCGTGTGAGCTGCAGACGTCTGCAGTATGGGAAGAACGCTCTGCTCATCAGAGCACAGTGAGAAATAACAGATGAAGGCACCAGAGGCCAGTAGAAATAGCAAAAAAGAAGTCTTATGTGGCTTGTTTAAGACTCACACTGACTTTCTGACTGGGAATGGTGACTGGGAAAGTAACCATTTGGCCTGCAGAGTATTGCTCTGTTTGCCCAGGGGGAGTGTGGCCACTTCTGTTGTGGCTTAAGGTATTTAAGGAGTGGGTTGTTTTTTCTTACCCTTCTAATACGTGCATGGGACAAGGGAAGTCCCACTTGGGACAGTAGGTGGGACAGAGAGTGAAAAATGAGGCTTCCAATCTAGCAGTCATCGTTCTAATCTAGTCAATAGAGCAGCTCAAGTAACTTGCTGGGGTGTAAAGTTAGCTTTCTGTCTTAACAACATCAAAAAAGTAACAGTGTATGGTGTATATATATATGTGTGTGTATATATATATATATATATATATCTCAGTCATGAAAAACACAAGAGAACATGCATAACGCAGAAGGTTGTTGAAGCACCCCAAAGGTACCAAAGGCTGGTATGTTTGGGAAATAACACCTGACAGGCAATTATTTCCTTTTGCTGTAAGAGAAGGTCTTCCTTGATAAGCTCTTCTTTGATTTCTTGCTGACTTGAGAACTCGGAGCATGAGTTTGGAAGGGACCTCTGGACTAGATGATCTCAGAGGTCCCTTGCAACCCCGTATCTTTCTGTGATTCTGTGTAACCTGCCTGACATTTGTAAACCTTTACCATCAGTGTTTATTGTTTTCATTAGTAGCCCTTTTGAGGACTAAGGGAAGGGTTTCTCCAGCAGTGTTCCTGTCACATATGATGACGTGCTTGGTTAGAGGGTGGTCACACTGAGCAACAGCCTTGTGACACAGGGCCAAGGTTGCTTTCCCTGTTGTTGAAATTAAACCTGTGACAGGCTGTTCTCGATAACACCTGCTTCCAAGTTGGATTTTTGAAAAGGAGTTACCACTGACCATGAGGTGCTTTGTAACATCTTCCATTATTTGGCTAGCATGGCTTTAGAAGTTTGTTTGAAAAGGTGCATAAAACATGCTAGCGACTCTTATTTATTCCCACTCTCCGGGGGGACCCAGTCTTGTGAATTAAGCACGGTGGATTCTAGCATTCATTCCACATTATGAAACCTGCCTATGCAATATGAAAAGTCGGGCTGCCTCAGCATACCAATGTGCAGCAATCCCAACCAGCTGCATTTATATTCCTGCTGGCTGTCACTGGAGAGATGCCAGCTCCTGTCCCTATTTATCCACCTTCCAGAGTGCCCTTGCCACCTCCTGACTGCTTTTCAGAAGTGCTTGGTGGCTTCTTCTCTCTCCTCAGCCCACGGCGGAGAAATCACTCTGCGTGTTCAAATCGGAGGAGAGAAATTATGTTTAGGATAACCAGCATTTAGCTCACAGTACAAATTAAACCCGGATGACACGAGTCTCTCCCCTGCTCCCAAAAGTGTACATTAGAATTCATATTTTAAAACGGGAGTCTTGCATTATAAGTGAAGATTAAAGTTCCTTTAAACTTTTTTGTCCTTGAGCTTGACAGGCGATTCAGGCAATTTTATAATTAGTTGGATATACTGGTAACAGAGAAGATTTTGGGATTGTACTACAAATATTCTGTTTGGAGAGTGAAAATATTGTGTAAAAAAGAAATGGTTAAGGCTCTGGGGTTTTGTTTGTTTGTTTGTTTGTTTATTGTGGTTTTCTTTTTTGTCAGAAAGCCATGACTGTGTGTGTTTCTTGTCTGATTGTTTTTAATGCCACTTCAGATTAACTCATCTGTTTTGTGTTTTGTTAGCAATTAATTGTGGCTATTTTGGACTCAGAGCACAATATTGTCATTGCAGTCATTTGCCTTATTGTATTCTAAGTTGATTGGCTTCCGAGTTCTTAATTTCTGACATGAACATATGGGGCATTTTTTAGTAAAGTTGTTATTGGCAGCATGTTTGTGTCTTAGAGCTAGTATCCCGCTGCAGAATTATGGTTACGGATCATAATCTGACAGGAAGTCTTGACTGAAGGTTTTGAAGAAGGGATAATTTTGTGGATTTTAGGCTTGGTATTTTTTTTCAAGTTCTGTTTCTCAGTGCGTGCTGGACCATAAGGATGGAAGAGGCTTTGTTCTTCAAAAACATTCTTAATCAGTCACTGTCACTTGTTTCTGATGAGTGCTATTTATCAGTATCCAAATATTTTTTTTCTTTTTTAGAAGCACTGTAGGCAACTCTCTTTTTATTTTGCTGACAGAATCTTTGTAAAAGTTTCCAAGAGATTCTCTGATGCACCTTCATACTGTTAATAAAAACCACCTGTGACTGGAAACGTCTGCTGTCCCCATTTCTTAACGTTTCTAAATGTATAGTTGTTTGTGTGCATTCTAACCTCCTGCAAGATACAAATGCCAAGAAGATACAGATGAACTGCAGATTGTCTTTTTCATCTACTCGGACTGCTTTGATAAGATCTGTCAGCCACTTTCCAGGTGACCCGTTTATCGACTAGTATGGTCAGCTTTTGAACAGACTTCAGTGAAGTGGAGTATTGAGGTTTTTGATCTTTTTTTGTGTTTTTTTTTTCAGTGCTTTTTGGTGGGCAAAGTAGAGGAGTCACTGACATAGTGAAGACTAAGCCTTAATCAACCTCTGGGGTTCATAAATCAAGAGTTTGTGTGTATATGGTCTACTTTGACAGGCTGAGAGAGCTAGGGCTGATCAGCCCGGAGAAGAGAAGGCTCCAGGGAGACCTGAGAGCATCTGAAAGAGCTCCAGGAGAGCTGTAGAGGGGACTCTTTGTCAGGAAGTGTAGTGACAGGACGAGGGGCAGTGGT
Organism: Thinocorus orbignyianus; assembly: GCA_013400375.1. Lineage (NCBI taxonomy): Eukaryota > Metazoa > Chordata > Aves > Ciconiiformes > Thinocoridae > Thinocorus > Thinocorus orbignyianus. The sequence continues at coordinate 1,119,615 of VXBW01001560.1, forward strand.
TTTAAATTGGAAGAGGGGAGATTTAAATAAGATATTAAGAAGAAATTCTGTACTGTGAAAGTGGTGAGACACTGGAACTATTGACTAGAGGAATTGTGTCTGCCCCATCCCTGGAAGTGTCCAAGACCAGGCTGCATGGGACTTTGAGCAGCCTGGTCTAGTGAGAGGTGTCCCTACCCATGTCAGAGGGGTTGGAACTTGATAATCTTTAAGGTCCCTTCTAACTCTAAACATCCTATGTCATTCGATGTCTACGTCTATGCTAGGTGCTACAGTCAAGACCTGTCCCTTCAAAGAGTCCTTATTCCCCACATAGTTCATGGACTAACCAAGAAGAAATTAAAGCATTTGCAGATGAAGTAGAAGTCAGCCCTTTTTAATGTCCATCCAGCATAATAGGTAGAGTATATTAGACTGTAAAACAGGAAAGGATGGGTATCCTGTCCTGGTTTTGTTGAGTGCAAACACCAGAACCTACAAGAGGCTGCACTTGGTAGGACACAGAATCCACCTCTCCTGGTACCTGGTGTCTTATAGCCTGAGAAAACATGTAAGCAAATTCAGAGCAGTTCTTCCCTTCTGTAGTCTTTGTCTTGAGGAATTTGAGGCTTGTGGATTGCAGAGGTGTTGCATTTGTATTTAATGACATTAGATGACCTTTCTTCTACTGATCTAATTATTTGAATCTCACGGAAACTTGTTTTTGATGGACATACACTGTAGCTTCCCTCGGAAGAGGGGAGTCAGAGTGCCAAATGTCATCATAGCTGTGACAAAGTTATCAGTGTTTTCTATCTGAACAGAACAGAGTGGAGTGGAAATGCAGTTTTGCTGCAGGAAGTTAACATTTAAATGGACCTAAGCTGGCTTGGCTGTTAATACGTCACTGAGATAAATGGTATGGAGGAGAGTTTATTTCTTTGCTGCTACGATGCTGGCAGGAGAGTGTGCTCTGTAATTGATTAACAGGGCACAGTACGTTGACTTATATGGGGAAAGCTATTATATCTCAGTAGCAGGAAGGTATATGTGATTCTGGTTTTAGTAAGTAAAAAATTGGATTCTACAGGAAATAACTAAAACTGCTGAAAGAACCAACAGTTCCCAAGGACTGTTTTTTTTCCTGTAAATCTGTGGCATAACAGCATTTCATGTTATGAAGGAAGTTTAAACAGTGCAATGTATTTAGTGGAACTTCCATATGGGGCTAGAAATATTAGCTTATGTAAGCAGTCTTTTAATTTTTTTCTCTTAGACCCAAATTCATGAGTTATTGATGAGATTTAATGTCTTTCTTAACATCTATTCATTTGAAGTAGAATCCTTCCCTACAACTCATACACATTTATTGTGGATTTCCTTTATTTTGAAGCGTAAATGAGCAGGCAGGCTAGGATTCAGTGGGGTGTGTGTGTGTGGTTTTTAAACAATGAGAAAGTGAGGTATTTTCAGGTTTTATTCCGTAGCTTATTAGTTGTTATCCCAAAACAGTTGTAAGAATCATAGAATGGATAGAGTTTATCTTCCCTTGTCAAAATTCCATCATTAAACAGTGTGGTAGTGAACTTTAAAGTCATTGGAATTGTTCTTTAATTTAGTGCAAAGCAATTGCCCTTTACTCTTGCCTCTGCCTTTATGCCGATATGAATTTTGTTTTCTCCCTTAACCATCTCTCAGAGATTTGTGAAGGAAACTTATTTATTTTTTTAAATGTCAAAGTACTGATTCATGAACTAATGTTCTTCTGTATTTCTGTGCTTCAGTTTCTATTGCTGTGGAAGTCATTTTATTTTTCATTACATAAGGCTGGGAGTTTTAGGAGACCTGCATTATAAATTACTTGATTCAGTGATTCAGTGGCAATCCCTGGTTTTTTTTTAGTTTCTCCCTCCCTCCTCCTTAAAGTTCCTCGTTTGAGGGTAGGATTAATTTAGTCACAGTGTGTGATCCAGTCTGGCCAAATTACAGTTTTCTGATTGTACTAAAACTACGTGAAGTGGCTGAGGGTTAAATATGCTGCCTCTCAGGGGTGATCTAATGCTTTTGAGGTACAACAATTGAGGGTATGTTGCAGATCCTGTGTTTAAAAAGATAATGCAAGCTGCAAGGGGCAGCGTGTGTGTTTTGTTTTATTTTTCTCTGCTGTGGTAGGATGTACCTGAAATGTAAACTAGTAACGTAACCTACATATTTCACCCATCTGCTGAAATAACTGAGGAAAAACTAGAACGAAGGGCAGTACATTAACTACCTAAGTATTTGAAAAAATCCCAAGCTGATTCTCTTGGTTTTAATTTCCATAACTTCATACACCAGCAGATTTGTTTTAAACTTTTTTTCTTCATTAGAAAGGCAAAGATTCTGATTTTGCGTTCTCCCATCTTAGATGCTAATACCAGGTTAATCTTCTTTATACTGAATAAAATAGAAGTGAAGTGCTCGAATGGATTGTAGAGATTATATTTTAAAAAAAAAGAAGATTATTTTTTTAATTTCTTTTCAGTCAATGTGATAATTGATTGGCACTCATTCATGGAAACTAATTTCTTTTTTTGAAATATCAGGTTATCGGCATCTTTATCACAGAACTGAAAGTTTATATCTTACCTACTTTTTACAAAGCTTTTATGATAATCCTTTTCTTCAGCACTACATTTCCATGGCACCAAAACTATTCCAGATATGTTGGGGCGGGCTTTTTTGCTCATTTATAGTATCTATAAGGAGAGTTGTGGCCTGTGGTTAGGTGTTGCCATGATGACCTAATTTTGTCCTAACTTTGAAGTCTTTATTTTCTCACATCAGGGTGTGTGTCTGTGCGGTTTATTTGTTTCTTTATGGGTTTTCTTGTGGTTTGGCGTATGGGGGTTTTAATTGGGTGGGTTTTGGTGGTTTGGGGTGGGGTTTTTTTTTGGTTTGGGTTTTTTTTTTGGGGTTTTTTTTTTTGTTTTTTTTTTTTTTTTGTTTTTTTTTTTACTGAAACGTTGGATGTAGCTGCGCATATTCCATGTGTGCAAAAATACCAAGGTTGGTTTATGTTAAATAAAAAAGAAAGAGGGGCACATTGCCCCTTAGTGTGTATTGAATAATGGACAGCGTAAAGTTAAACTTCTTTCTTGTGTTTCAGAAAAGTGTGATGAACCTCTGGTCTCAGCGTTACCCCACTCTTCTTTCAGCAGCTCCTCATCTATGACGAGCAGCTACGTGCCAGGCTATGCCAAGTTGAACAAGAGAGGAGGTAAGACGTGCTCTTTACCTTAACATTCAGATGTTTCAACAGCAACAAAATGACTAATTATATCTTTCAACAGAATCAGAGAATGGTCAGAGCTGGAAGGGACCTTCAAGATCATCCAGTTCCATCCCCCCTGCCAATGGGCAGGGACACCTCCCACCAGAGCAGGTTGCTCCAAGCCCCATCTAACCTGGCCTTGAACCCCTCCAGGGTTGGGGCAGCCACAGCTTCTCTGGGCATCCTGTTCCAGTGCCTCACCACCCTCACAGCAAAGAATTTCTTCCTAATCCTGCTCTCATCCTGCACAGCTGATGCAAAAGTCTGTGGCCTGTTCCTAGCATTGTCTATTGTGTTGGGTTGTAGGCCTGTACATAACAGTATTTATTGCTTCAGAAATTCAGAAGGTGACTTCTGAATGAGGACAGATGCAGTTTTAGGCAAGCTTCAGTTTCACTTTAGTGTTGCCTTTATTTTTTTTATATTGCAATTCTTATTCTTTCTGGCACAGTGTGTCGGACCATGGCTTTTGAAATGCAGTTGAGTCCCTTACTTTGTTTTCAACTGTTCGTTGTCCAGATGAAAGAAGTTAACAGTTCAATTCTAAAACACTGCTCATCATTTACATTAAATTCTGCTCTATCTAACCACAGTTATGTTCATTCTCGTTCTATTTGCTCTTCTAAAATATATATAAAAAAGTCATTAGTATCCCTTTAATCGAATAAAGCTTTGCATGAGCTTGGTGAGCAGGATCTTTAAATTGGTTTTAGATGGCTCTTTCTCCTTTTAGTTTACTAGCCTTCTCATTCTTTTGTAAGCAAAAGGCAAATAAGACATAGGGAATTTAAGTATTTTTCTTTTAATTATGTTTACCCTCCCCTTTCTTACCCTCAAAATCACTTCAGTGCAGTTTCTTTTAATGATGTTTCTTCAGCAATGTGGATCTACAGTGCTGTCATGCTCAAATATTTGCTTAATTTACTCTAGTAAAAAGTCATTTGAAATTTAGTTGCATCTCTTTGCTTAAACAGCAGCTTGTTTAGGCTGTTGCCATCCCTCTCATAATACCTACGAAGCCCAGTGTACATACTTCATCAAACTGAAGTTTCAGCATGTACATTACTTGGTGTTGCTTTCCTAATTCAGTAAAAGTGCTGCAGAACTCAGCAATGTCTTTGACCTGGCAAATTGGCCTTCCCCATGTCTGTGCTCCTGCTTCTACAAATGACAGAAAATAGCTCAGTTCTAATGCTGAGCTCTTTTACAACACCATGGAATTACAGATGTTGCTAACCAAACCAGTAATAAGGGAATCCAGTTTCTTTTCTCTCGAAAGAGTCATTATCAGCTAATAGGTTCCCAAATAAAATGTGCCATTTAAACCACACTGTGCTCAAGTCATTAAATAGAAATAACTCCCTTTCCTCTAGCCCCAGACCCTTTAAATTAAAGAAATATAAATCTGAAAATTCTAGTCTCCAACCCAATTATGTTTTCCTTTGCCATTTTCGTGGAACTTCCTTCTGGATGGGAAAACACTTCAACAGCCTCGATAGTGTATTTTATTCTGTTGATTAAGACACTGATTTACTAAACAGTCACATCATGTTATTAAGAAGGTTACAGTTGTGGCTGTAGTTATTCTGGTTCAGTTTTCTGCTATAAATGTTGCAATTTGATGGATGCACATCAAAGAGTTTAATGTTTTGAGGAGTTTTTAGTTGGCTTCAAAAACACAAACATCCACAAATTTGTTCCTAACGTTTGGCACGGCTTTCTTTGCAAATCCCATAACAAGTGATCTCAGCAAACAGATCTAAAACTTCGTGGACTGATATTTATCTGGAAACTGAACCTCCAGGATGTACGTTTAGGGTTTACTGCTATGTCAGTATATGGGAATATTTCACATTTTTCACAGCTGTCTGCTCAGAGCCCCCTAAGTCTTTGCTAATTTACAGATTAATACATAGACTTTGTTCAAGGGAAATGCAGATTTGATGGACAGAGGATAACTTGATTAGAAAATTTAACCTCTCCAGATCTGTTTACTTGAGGCTGCACATTCTTCTGGGTTGCCCCTTTTTCCTGTTATCCCTTTTTTCTCGTTTGGGAAGCAAAGAGATGTGTCCTGAGCTGCTCTGGGAGGGGGTAGGGGTGGAAATGGGGGGGAAAAGCTGTGGCTGCCCCACACTGGAGGGGTTCAAGGCCAGGCTGGATGGGGCTTGGAGAAACCTGGTCTGGTGGGAGGTGCCCAGGGCATGGGGAGGCAGAATTCAATGACCTTTAAGGTCCCTTACAGCTCAAATCATTCTATGAAATCCTTTCTGTATCCCGTTATAGAAAAGTAAGCAGAATCTGGAGAAGTAGATATATTGGTTACGCTTTTGGAAGTTTTAATCGCCACGCTAAAAAGAGCCAGGTGTCCCCAGTGTCTTCTCAGGTGAGACTCTCACAAGCATTTTTTTATTTTGGAAGAGCTGTTGCAGAACAGATGTAACTGTAATTTACTGGGAACCATCCGGGGAATAAAAGACTCATATTCCATTACAGAGAAGTTCTTGCATCTTCCACACAGAAGCTGAAATTTAAAACTCTGCTGAGAAAGAAACCCGTACTGTCTCAATTATGCTTATGCCAACACTTATTCCTGATGCCTTTTTTATAGACATATCAATAATTTCAATAACAGGTCAAGGTCAGCACCCTAATTAAAAACATCATGAAAGCCTAGGCAGAGGTTACATAGTGGTAATAAAAGGACTGCTTTTTGAACATCAACTTTCCTGCAGAAACTTACCTCTGGATTCCACCAATTTTGTTGCCCCTTCAGATTCCCCTCTAACACTTGACTTGAAGGCAAGCCCTGGATGGCAAATTTCTTCTTCTTTATTCCACTGTGCAAAAGCTAATTTCCATACACCCAAAGATTCATTATGACCTTCCTTCTTCCACCGTCTGCTGGGATTATTTCTGAAGTTCTGAGACTCTGCTCAGTTTCAAGCAGCTTCCAATTATATTATATAACACTACATTATGTTGAAATAATGTAGAATTTCTTCCCTAAATTAAAATGGTATGAGGTGGATGATGGGCAGCATTAATTCTTGTACTAGTGAGAAGTGTAAGGTCCGATAGCTTGGGAACCATTAGAGGGAAGATTGATAATGCATTATATCAAACGTGTGCTCCGAATGGTCCTTACGATGTGATGCAGTCCATTGATTCCACTGATGGTAGGTCGTAAGATGTTAGACCTTATAACCTTGACATCACATGTGCAAAAGCTCCCGTAGACAGATTTTTAAAAAGCTCTAGGATGACCTAATTGAAAACTGTCCTTTCCTCTGATGTCACTTTAGTTACTGAGGTGGTGGCAGCACAGGCTACTTTTGCAGAAGAATCGTTATGACAAAAAGTGGAAGGAATTTTGAGATCTTTTTAGCTAGTCTAGGTGTTAGATTTTAGTTAAGATGTGTTACCGTGCTGTCAGTAACATAGTGGCATAGATTCATGTTCCAATGGGGATGACTCGTGTGCCAGTCATTTTGAAATGGAAAAACAAAGCAGTTTTTTCAAAGGTAACACATTCACAGATTTCTCCAAATATTACATTAGATCATTTAATACACTTAGAAACGTTTGATTTACACAGCTAGACTATGTGAGCTGGTAACTGAGAAAATATACAAAATTGGGTTTTTAAAGAAGTGAGTCCAAGGGAAAGAGTTCTAAAGTTTTCTAGAACTTAAAGATTTAACAATGTTTGTGTATATTCAGACAACAGCGTTAGGGACAGGAACAAAAGAGAAAAGCCTTGTACATGTCTTCTCTTCTGTGTTCAAGGCCAGGCTGGATGGGGCTTTGGGCAACCTGGTCTGGCAGGAGGTGTCCCTGCCCAGGGCAGGGGGGTTGGAACTTGATAATCTTTAAGGTCCCTTCCAATTCTAACCATTCTACAATTCTCATACTTTCTCTAAATGTCATTAAACTCATATTGCTTGTATTTGTTACATGGTTCAGAAGCATTTATCAAGTTCACATTCACAGAAGCATCACCTGTGTGTGGAGGTGTTGGTGTTGGTCAGATGACGTACAGGTGTTCGTGCAAGAAGAGTATTGCCAGGGACAGGTTCTTTACTGCATAAAGACAATGTTTCACAGAAGAATATCAGTTTGTGTAAATCAGCCACTAAGTTAGGTAATCAATGCTTTTCAATACCTTACAGACATTACCTCTGGTGTCTGATTTAAATTCCTAAAACAGGGGTTGGAGTTTTATTTCATTTTAAAAGCTGGCACATTTTATAATGAATATAAAGGCTGAGACTTCAGCTGGAAAAAGCACTGTAAGAATGTTTCAGAGTTCTGCTGGATGCCTCCTCAATCCAGTGCCTCACAAGGAATTTGCCTATGCTGGAGTTGGCACTTTTAATGAGCAAATTAGAAAACTTAATCTTACTCGGGCAGTGGAGCTCCCACGTTTGCACCGAGGAAAGGGAACACGCAGGGAGGGAAAAAACCAACTCAACATAAGAAAAGTGGCCAACCTCTTTTAACAGGTCCAGTGCATTTAGGAGTAGCAGGTAGTTGAGAGATCCTGGGCTGGGTTATTGCTACAGATACTTCAAACGGAGACACGGGGATGGGTGAGACTCGTCAGGAATGGAGGCCAAGATGCAGTGAGGGCACAGAAAAAGCACCCCTGGCTGCCTCCAAGGTGGGGGCCTCTTCTCAGATGCTTGGAGGGGTTCACGTGGTCCCACACACAAACCACAGGTTTTCCTTACACGGGTGGGTGTAGTGCAACTGGGTAGATGATAGCTTCTCTGGGCACAGCCAGAGCACTGCCTTTCCCAAATAAATCATAAACAAGTGTAAATGCTGGTAGAAATGGGAGCTATTTGGCTACCGTTATAACCTCCCAGTGCAGTAATAGGCTGAAAGAGAGAAAAGGAATAATGTGTTAAAATGAGTCTATTCACTGCAGGATGAGAGAGCGTAGCTATTATTCATGTTTCAGCTTTCACAATTAGACTTAGATTATTCACAAGCAAATCTGAGCTATACAGTAAGAGATAAAACATTCATACTCATTTTTCTCTGTGGGGTTATGATGTAAGTCACAAACAAAATATCTCTGGCTCTGGAATAATCTGACTTAGCATCGAGTCCCATGTCATAGATTTTACTACTGTTGATTTTACTTCATTTGGTCTCACTTTATAAAGTGAAACTACTTTTTTTAACTCACTTTTTTTTTGTGTAAAACTCACTTTAGTATTGATAGAAATTATACAGGTGCACATGCATTTTGGAGGAAGAAAAGTGCATCAACTCATACTGAGCAAGACCACTTACTGTAGCAAATCTCAGCTTTACATAAGCCTTTTATAGCCAGTTATAGGTGAAAAGGGAAGAGGTGAACAATGGAGTGTTGTATAGATACCACTGGGAGTGCTTTAAGCAAGAGAAAGCCCTGCCCTTCAGTAAGGTAGAGAGTAAGTTTCCTTTATTACGTTATCACCGTAGCTGAGATTTGAGTCAGCTCTGTGTAGGATGGCAGATGGCTCTAATGCTGCAGGGCGAGAAACTTGGTGTAATTAAGAAGTAACAGTTTAGTTACGCTGACCCAGAAATAAAATAAAAAAATAAATAATAATGCTTTTAAAAAGCTGGTTTACTTTCTAAGCTCTCTTCTGTACTGATTTGTTGTGCTGAAGGGGACAGCTAAGGAACTCTTAGAAGAAATGTCACCAGTAGTTTAAGCCGTTCCTCCTGACGCGATCCCTTTGTTTCGCTGTGATGTATTGTTTGTGTAGGATGATACTGCTCTGTGCTGGATACATTTGGTAGTTTGTTGACCAACGAAGAAAGAACTAAATTAATTATGAACCATTTTAGGGCCTGAATCACTAGCAAATGATTTAGTGTTTAGATGGCTGTATGGGTTTTTCAGCTGGCCCCATAACTGCAAAAATGCCTTGTCTGCATAGTCTAACGTGACTCATGAACCAGGGCTGAAAGCTTAGCTACAGAAATGCCTATAATGATTTCAGAAACTTACCATTCATTACTTGGCAAGTGGGGAAATTGAAGTCTGTTATCGTAGCTTTTATCTTGTAAATTTACCCCAAGAACTTTAAAAAGGGTGAAAGATTACAGCTGAAGAAGAGGCCGCTGCTGCGGGGAGTAATGAGCAGCATTGCCAGACTTCAGCTTTCTGTCAAGGTGTTAGAATCTATTACAGAAAGTAATTTAATTATGCCTTTTATTATCTGTAATAAACATAATTGACTGGTTTACTTCTGAAATTTCCAATTAAATATCAGTATTAGTTATCCGTAATACCAGAAGCTCATTTTTAGCATTTTGCCCAAGTCCTTCGCCCAGCAGAGGTGGCACCGGTAACTGCTCTTCTGCGTCCTCCCCCTGCATTAGACAAAAGGCCACTGATGTCTCCTTGGGATGTGGAATACTGCAAAACTGCCTGGGTGGCATCATGCTGTCTCAAGAGAAGCTGATAGCCTTATAGAAAATTTAATTGAACATAAATTGAAGGTGGGCTGCTGTTGTGGATGATTTTAAACTATCAACTCTACCGGCCAAACAGGAAACTTTTGAATGCATTGGATGTGGGGTTTATAAATCCTTAATTTGAAAGATTACCCTGGAGTTACTTTTGATGTTGATCAATGCCAGCAGCATCGGTCAGTAAGTATTTACAGAGTTTTAAATAACAAGTATATGCAGCTTCCAGACAAGCTGTATTTGAAACATGCTCCCCCCTCCTGCTCTTGAAAAAGAAAAACTAAGCATTTCAAAGGTGCAGAAACTTGTAGCTATTTTGGCAAATTTAATAGGAATGAGCAAAATTGGAACAGGTTACACAAACATGAAAAGAGGAGAAAAGAGATAGAGATTTGCTAATATATGTCAGAAAATCGTACCCCAAAATTCCATTAATTTTCCAGGCAAGTTTGGCATGTTAAATCCCTTTCTGTTTTTAACATTTTATGGAGGGAACGTCAGGTTTCTTTATTTTACATAGAAAATATAAGGTACCAAAATAATGAATTTAGATTTGTTGGAACAAAGTTCCATTAACATGAAGCAGCAAAGCAGGTAATTCAGTAACTGCTTCCAACAAATTAGGGGGTTCTTTAAAAAGTAGTTGTCACCTCAACACCACTGGCTGGTTCCAACTGAAGCTACATCACCCATTTTCTCCTGTGGATCGTGCTAGTGAAGGAAGATTATGGACATCAAGAGAACCATTTGTGTTTGTTCCTAAAGGGACCCTCAGGCCAGAGAGTTTGTAAATGTCTTTCCTGGGTTTTATTAAGCTAATGCACCATGTCCACATTTGATTTCTTTTTCTTCCCAGAGGGATTATATTGTTCTTCTTAACTATGTGTGTTTGAAAGCGTAGAATGTGCTTCTAGAGTATAGAATGGAGCATCAAACGTTCCTTTGCCAAATAGATGGATGAAACTATAAAATGAGGTTCACCAATTTATCTAAACAGCTATTTGGAGGAGAAGCTCCTATCAAATATAAGAGGAAACCCCTAAATGATAAAGTTAGGCTTATGTAAAAATTATCCTCTTACAAAAAGGGTTTTGTCATGTAACTTTTCAGCCTCTTCATTGGTGACTTAGCAGAGTCAATTGATACTCCTGGAAGTGCCCAGAAACTCAGTTTAATAGCACCAGAATATCTGAAGATTCAGGCAGTGGGGGGTGTGTGTGAGGCAGTGGTACAAGAAGCTAAATCCTCCCTCTGGAGGAGGAGCTCATGGACTTCAGCCTTTTCATTAATTTTGTTCACATGAAAAGTATCCTTCCATAGGGCAGAAGACTGATCTTTTAGGGGCTATTTGCATTTCATGCCATGTAGTATTTCGACCAAAAATACCTATATCTCATCTGTGGCAGCACTGGTACCCTCTGCATCTGGTACCTGGCTCCATGACCTCAGATTCTAGGAACAGATACTCATGGCTAAGGGGAAGAGGCATCACATCATAAAGAGAGAATCCACCAAGGAAAGCTTTAAAATGTTGTATGACGTGAAAGAGCTGGTTGCTGTGGCAGAGATGTTAAGTTTGTGGCAACAAGCAGTAGTTTTGGTGGTAGCTTGCTCCAAAACCTGATGATGGAAAGATTTCCTCTGACTTTGGTAGCTTTTAGATCAGGCAATTTGTTGGCACTGTTACCATCATCTTTTTATACTAGAATTTTTCTTGTTATAGATACTCTCCCAGTCACCTTTCTAGTAGCTGGGATATGTTTTGATAGATCAGTTTCACGTGTGTTGTGTACTTTTTTTATTTTATTTTATTTCTTTTACTGGATTCATCTGTGTGATATATTTGCATTACAAATTCTATGGTAAATAACACTTTCTTTTTCTCCAGATGATACATCACTGCTACTAAGAAGGAGAAAGATGTTATATAACAGTAATAGTAAATGAAAGTGGAAAAAAAACTGTGGTGGCCTGACAAGCATTAGCTAGCTCTTATAAGTCACTCTGATTTTATGAAGCTTAATTACCATTGCCAAATCAGAAGCTAAAAACTGTGGTGTAAGAATCCCTTAAACACAGAATTAACAGCAGATATTTTTTCCTCTTTCTTTCTTTCAAAAACCCTGTATTTAAGCCTATATTCAAACCATAATACATGTAATTATCGTATTGCGCTTTTCCATTCTTAAGCTGTGTGGTTTTGCCTGTTTAAAACCTTTTTATAGCACAATAATCATAGGATTCAATTTTTGACAGGAGGAGTGATTTAGGTAGTAGTGGTTTGTGCTCTAGAAGCCCTCGATGAATACTTATTTCCTTGGCTTATGCCATAAGGAAAATCCTGCTACCTTCAGTGGGAATGGCATCCATGTAGCTGGAAGCAGAGCAGGACTAACTGTGAGAAGTATTTTCTTCAGTATAAAAGCGAATCAGGAGAGCGCAGAAGCTATGGAAAAGTTGTTGTACAGCTGCACACGTGTCCCTGGACAATTTCTCCCAAGCTTCCTTGCCTAGCCTCAGCAAATGGCAGTTTCCTTGAAGACTATTGTAATGATTTACTTATTCCAGCATGCAGGAAAAATCACGAGCTTTATTCGAGAGGAGAAGGATGTAATCCTTGTAGGGATGGAGCAACCAGCTCTGCAGGGACAGAGCTTTGGCTCGTGCATGTTTGGTGAAGGAGGAGAAATTATTAACTTCAGCATTATAGATTTGTTTCGTAAAGTTCTAAAATAGTGTTCCTTTTCAGCTGGCTGTGGGAGGTGAAGGAGGTGTTACAGTGGGTTCAGACAGGCAGGTTAAGGCACACAAAGCTGGTTTTATCCTCCCTTAAGTCTTCTCTCTCCTGGGCAAATGCTTCTGCCTGGTTAGACCATTTCTGCCTTGCACACTCCTTTTGTGCCCACGGCTGTTTGGTCATCTGCCAACCACTGCTCTCCACAGACAGGAATTATTTGGGTACAATCTGCAGTCCAGCTGTTTGAGGTGGTGGGTTGGTTTTGGATGATTTTGGTTCTTTTTTTTTTTCCCTTTTGGAGGGGGAGGGGGTACATGGTGTTGGTCTGGACATGCAAAAGTTCTTCTTAGGTGTGTTAGGCTCCGCAGTCAGAACAAGTATTTCAATCTGCAGGCTGAGCAGCTTAAAAGGAGAGCCCAGAAACTGCAGAGAGAGTAATTTCAGCCCAAAGAGCTTTGCTCTCCAAAGAGTCTGAGAGGGCTGATGGAGCCAGGAGGGGAAGCGGGCACGATTCAGGGCACCTGAAATTAAAGCCTGCTTTGAATCCTCCCACAGACCCTGGAAGCTACACCTTCCTACTCTAAAGCTAGCATTTCCATGTCCTCCTCCCTTCTGTAGGTTAAAATTTAAAGAACAAGGGTTGGTCTATGCATTTGGGGCTTTTAATTTATTAGAGTTTAATTTTTGAAATGTTCTGCTGTGTGAACTTTGAGTTCTCATTAATTTATATTCAATAAAAGTCCTAGCAGAATTTCATTCCCTGGTTAGTGTCTAAAATGTATCAGATTAGTCAGTCCCGTGGGGGTAAATTAACATTTGATGCCACTGATAAGAGCACTGTTACTTTCATTAGTGTCATAAGTTTTAACTCTTTCTGCTGGTGCTTTACCCGAGTACAGTCTCACATGATTATAATGATTTTGCATACGATGCTATGTTTTGGCTCTAAGGAGTACAAACTCATTAGGGAATAATCAATATTTATTAGTAGTTTACCACAGACTTCAGGCAAATCATTGCCCTAAAAAGCTGAATTCTGCTGTGGTGTAGCCTTATCTTGAAATGAACATGTTATTTTGCAAATTAAAATGAAGAATAAAATTGTTCCTCCCGTGGTGTTGTAACTCAGAGTGTGATATCAATAAATATTTTGCTATTAGCAAAATAGAAGGCATAATATGAACTTTAATCATCAAAATGGATGCAGAACAGGGTAATTTTTAAAAATAGAATATATTGTCTTAACAGCGAGAAAGGGTAAGGATCTGTGTGCTGCTTGCAATGTATGCTTGAATGGAAAAAACAATTATCCATAAACGTTGTTACAAGCAGAAAACCCTGAAAACCCTTCAAATCAGCTGTATACTAGATTCTAAAAGTAATCTCATAATATTTCACAGCTTTGTGCTCCTGCTTGTTGAAAGAAAAACAGGAGAGGGAAGCACATTTCCTAGATTGGATTAAACAGTACCAGTAACCTGCATTTCTGCCTGGCTCTGATAATATCCCATCTCCTGTAGGACTATGAGCAAGGGCTGTCTCCCAGAAGCTCTTGGACGTGGTGGCAAATCGATGAGGCAGGTGGGGAAGAGTCCTGTCCGGTTTGTAGGACTGAGTCAGTGGTAGTGCAACCTTGGCACAAATGAGAGACTTACACAGTTCCCTCTAGCTGCTAATTGTCCAGGCAGTTTGCATACAGAAAAGAGTCAGGTAGGGATTTTTAAGTATTCAGAAACTTCCAGTAGAACTGATGGTTTCGCCCCTCCCCCCTCTCCCATTTTGTTTCAGAACCTATTTATGAGGACTACACACTTTTAATTTTTGTGGGAAATGATCAACACAGTTGATGAATGATCAGTGAATGATTTTTAGCATTCAAGAAGAAAGGAAGGAGGTAGTCAGAAAAAAAAATATTTCAGGCTGCTTTATTAAGAGTTCTGAGTTTTGAGAAATCATTACCATTTGGGTTGGAACTTGCTTGGGAGAAATTCCTGTAAAATGGGAATTCAGGTCTGAATTTTTTGAGCAGATGGAAAAGACATTTGTGCAGAGGAAAAGTAGGTTTTACCTGGGTTGGAAACACTGGGGGAAAATCCTCAACCGGAACATAGTCTTGAATGTGGTTTTTTTCTTGCTCATCCCAGAAGGAACAGCTCTATAAAACCCAAGCAGCCAAACAAACAAACCAAAAAAAAAAACCCTGATGGAAATGGATAAAGAGTAAGAGTAGGAAAGCGAGCAAGTGTTGAGGGTCTGTGGCAGGATGGGAGCTGAGACACAGGGGGTGTCAGAAACATGGGGAGCAGCCAGCCAAGGTGGGCTGTTGGCGATCACCGAGGGAGATGAACTTCAGAACCGTTGTATTTAAGAGGAGGAAGGAGGCTGGGTCCTGTTCTGTTCTTGCTGGGCTGGATGATTTCCAGGGCACGGCACAGCTGGAGGAGGTGGGTACTTCAGGAGTGGGGCATTTCAAGGGAGAAAAAAAATTCATTGCGGGAGACAGAGACCAGGAGGTCTGGAGTCAAAAAGCAGGAATAGGAAACAGGTGATGAGCATCATGAAATAATCCTGTAGCTTTTATTTGCTAACAGTGAGCATTTTGAGGCAGTGCTGTTTGCATGTCACCGAAACACGTACCGCAGGAGCTGTATTCACCCTGAGATCTCACCCAGCAAGTCTCTGCAAGACAGGAGGTTCAGTTTTTATCTTTTATCACCGAAGACTCGTTACAGAACAAAATATCAAAGGCTGAATTATGGCATTTAATCATCTCTAATGTACCAATCATTTGAGGGGTAAAAAAAAATAAAATTAATCAAGCTGCACTAGGACACGACGATTTAACTTAAAGAAATTCAGCTTTGCCTTCTGTCACTTTTTGGGCTGCAGCGATGGGAACAGGACAATTTAGGTGACTAATGTGTCGAGGCATCGTGTTGCTATTGAAGTGGTGTAGCTCAGATGCAGAAACACCTTAATTCCTTCTTCGCTGTCATCTCTGCTAAAGAGGGCTCACAACCATTCCAAGAAACTACCAGAAGTGTTATAAACGAGCTTGTACCTGGATTTCAAGGTGCTGTAGATGCTATTGAATCGCAGCCAGGAAAACTGACTGTGTAACTGGCTATCACCATTCCTGACCATCATTAAAACCTTGGTTAAAAATCTGCTAATAAGGGCTGGATATCCCAGCAGAGAGGCTGCAGAGGCATTAGGCGTTTGCCTGCTAGTTCTGGAGAGGGATACGACCCGACTTTGTTAGGAACCCCCCCAGAGCTCAATGCATAAACATGCAACGAGAGGTTTGTGTCCTGGTACTTGAAAAAGGGGATTGTGATGAAGAGGGAGATCTCGGTGCTCTCCTTCTTGTCTTTTCTATGCCACTGTGCTCTGTTTTGTATGCAAGGGGTTTGCACGCCCAGGGCGCAGTGATCCGTGGCCTCGCCTCGGCTCTCTGTCTCACAAACAAGAAAACACCTCATGGAGAAGAAGCTGCTCGATGCCTTGAATACAGATGATGCAGATGGAATATTTAAATCTTGTCCAAGTTTTGCTTAAGGCGCCATTAGGCTGCAGTTGTGAATGAGCTTCGTTTTGCCTAGGTAATTAGAAAGCAGAACAGATGGGGAAGGCATAGTTTAAAGTGATGTGTTCATTAAAATAACCAAAGCTGCAAAGTGTTTGTTCCCCAACAGCGAATTCAGGATATGAGACTCCTCAGGCTTATGATTTTTTCACCCCTGTTTTGAGTTTGACAACTGTGAATAACAAGGATGAGATCTCTTTTGTGTCGTGTCTTATCGTTAGATGCCACCACTGTTCCTTAGGGCAGATCGATTGCTCGTTCCCTCAAATGGGGTTTGTGCTCAGCTAAGATATACTAGGAAGCAGAGGGTATTAAGAAGCAGACACTACATTAAGGGATTTATTTTAATTGCATTTACTGCAAGAAAGATCTATTGGGATTTTAAAAATAATATAGTGATTTTAATGTTCTTTTAAAAAAGATCCGTGTGGACTGTATCCTGATAACTATTGTCATCCCTTGGGTTGTTTCTACTCTTCTTTCAGGGGGTTGAAATTAAAATGAAATAATTTTAAGAAATATAATTAGGGTCCACCCTCCTGGTCTAGGTTTTAGTAGAGGGGTGGTTTTCTAAAATTAGTCTAACAACATCCAAAACATATATGCTAAAAAGGATAAGGGCTAATCCTTACTCTCCCTTACCCTCCAGTTCCCCTCCC
>VXBW01001562.1:2860-18259 GCA_013400375.1 Thinocorus orbignyianus
CCCCGCACCCCCAGCCCCGGCTGCGAACTCCCACTTTTAGCCAGAAAAAAACCTTCCCCGTTTCCTCCTTCCTCCTCCTCCTTCTAGTGGGGCTGAACCAGTTCTCGGATCTCACCTTCGCCGAATTAAAAAAGCTCTACCTGTGGAGAGAGCCCCAGGTGAGTTGCGGGGTGGGGAAGGGTCTTTGCGCCCTGCTGCGTCCCCCAGGCTGGGTCAACACCCTCTCCCCTGTGCTCCGTGCCCTGGCCCACCAGAGCCTGGATGAGAGCGAGGTGACACCCCCCTTGTCCCCTCCTGTCCCACCTTTCAGCCTCCTCTGGCTATGACCCTGGTGACACCCCCCTTGTCCCCTCCTGTCCCAGCTTTCAGCCTCCTGGCTCTGACTCTGGTGACACCCCCCTTTGTCACCTCCTGTCCCAGCTTTCAGCCTCCTCTGGCTCTGGCCCTGGCTCTGACCAAATTCTCACTTCTACCTTCAGCTTTGGGGGTCAATCTCTGTTTTTATGGGCAGACCCGAGGCTGATCCTGGCTCTTTGGGGATGGAAGGGCTCCCTGAGCAGCTCTGGGGGTACAGGCACCCCAGGGCTCCCCATGGCCAGCATGCAGAGGGCCGTGGCCACCCGGGCAGCGTGGCAGTGCCCTGGCAGGGAGGCTTGCCACAGCCCTCCCGCTTCGCTTGCAGAACTGCTCAGCCACGAAGGGGAACTTCCTGCGTGACTCCGGGCCGTATCCAGACTCCATCGACTGGAGGAAGAAGGGAAATTTTGTGACACCCGTGAAAAACCAGGTGAGGAGCGTGGGGCAGTCGGTGGCCCAGCAAGAAGGGGCTGGGAGAGGGGGCAGCTGTGGTGGGGGGTGTGTGCCCGTGGGGAAGCAGGCTCCCCTAGGAGCCCCTCCTGGCTGGGGTGAGGGTGGCCCAGGGGGCAGGGGGCAAGCAGAGGGCGAAGGAGTGGTGTTTTGGGGAGGTGGGTGACCCCCAGCACATTATGGACCGGCTCCTCTCTGGATCCCAACGCAGGGCCCCTGCGGGAGCTGCTGGACCTTTTCCACCACGGGGTGTTTGGAGTCTGCTATCGCAATTGCCACGGGAAAGCTCCTCTCGCTGGTAAGAGATTCCCTTCCCTGAGCACCGGCAACAAGTCCTTGCTCCCGTTATCCTGGGGGCTCCAGCGGGGCCAGCACACCCCTGCCTGGGACAGCCGCCGGCTGGGTGCTGTGCCTGTCACCTGGGATGTGTCCCACTGCTCCGGGCTTGGGCAGAGCCCTTCTTGGAGCAGGATGAAACCAGAGGGTGATGGTTCCTGCCCCTGGGAGCAGGCGTGGGTGGCCAGAGCTGGGTCTGGGGCTACCAGCTGGCAGGAGCTCCGCGCTGCAGAACCGCACAAGGCTGCTTAATTTAATAAAACGGCCA
The DNA here is from genome assembly GCA_013400375.1 of Thinocorus orbignyianus. Taxonomy (NCBI): domain Eukaryota; kingdom Metazoa; phylum Chordata; class Aves; order Ciconiiformes; family Thinocoridae; genus Thinocorus; species Thinocorus orbignyianus. The sequence continues at coordinate 4,272 of VXBW01001562.1, forward strand.
GAGGGTGTATGTTGTGGGAGAAGCAGAAAGGCAGTAGACACTCACATGCCTCCCCGAGCATGTCTGTGGAGCTATTGGAGCGCTGGGTCCAAGTGTGAAAAACAGACTTGACCTTTGGAAGGGATGTCTGCCAGCTCTCCTCCAGCGGGCCCCAGGAGGGATTGCAGGGCGGGCATCCCTAGCTCCACAGAATCACAGAACACTATGGGGTTGGAAGGGACCTCTGGAGACCATCCAGTCCAACCCCCTGCCAGAGCAGGGTNACTTCTGGAGCCAGGGAGCCCATCCTTGGGATGTGGAGCTGTTGGGGCGGGTGGTCCCGGTGGCAGGGGGTGAGGAGGTGGCTGCGTGGGTCACACTGATGCTGTGGGGTTGCCGGCTGTGTGGGTAGCAGCCAGTCCTACCCCACCACATGTGGGGTGTGCTGACTCAAAACGCTTCTCCACAGGCGGAACAGCAGTTGGTTGATTGCGCCCAGGCTTTCAACAACCACGGCTGCAGTGGGTAAGCAGTGCACAGTGACGAAGAACAGAAGTGAGAATCTTGTGTTCCATGGCTGACAGCCTCCCTCCAGACCCAGCGCCGGGGTCTGGGGATGCTTTGTGTTTCCCCAGAGCAGGGGAATCAGTCCTGGGATTGCTTTGGTTTTATTTGCTTATTTTAATTTCGCCCTCCCTGGAGGTTAGGCTGTTTCACCAAATCTCCAGCGTTTCCTAACCTCTGTTGTTCCTCTTGTTTATTAGATTTTTCCTCTGATATTTGCTCTGTTACAACATCTTCTGATGCCGCAGTCACGGGTGCTGTGAGGCTTTAACAAGCCCAGGCAAAAGAGGGGCAGTTTTATCTCTCGCTCTGCTCGTGGGTCACACGCATCTCGTGGTGCTTTGAGGAGCCCACCGAAACCTCAGCTTCCCCTTTGGGTAAATTCCTGCTGGCCCTGCTTGAGTGGGCAGAAAATAAAGCTCTCTGCAATCTTACGTCTTCTGGCAGATGAGAGGTCCCCAAGGAATGTTCAGGGAGCTGAGCAGAACCACTTGGGGGGGCTTTTTATTCTTCTCCCGACTCCTCCTCAGCCCTCTGGCCATGAGGAGGCCCTCGTCATGCTCCCCTTTTGTCCTGTCTGTGAGATGTGCTCTCCAGGGATGGCTCCTTGCTGTGGGCATGGGTCCCTTGTCCTCACCCATGTTGTGTCACTGGGCAGAGGTCACCGAAACCCACCTCGGGGTGCACGCTGGCATGGCAGGGCTGTGTGGCCGAGGGGACATTCTCCACCGGGAACCAGGATCTTCCACACATGTAGGACCATTCCAGATGGAGTGATGGGCTGGGCCAGGGGTCCCAGGCAGGGAGACAGGGCAGGTGCAGGCTGGAGTTCGTGCCATTGTTGGGTCTGGGGTCCACGCTGTCCTCTCCCCTGTGCAGGGGGGGGTCTGTGGGGCGGTGGGGGGCTTGGGGCTCCGCTCTGCAGATGCATCATTATGTCTTAATTACTCTGGCTGTGTTCTCTTATAGGGGGCTGCCGAGCCAGGCCTTTGAGTACATCCTGTATAACCACGGGCTGATGGCAGAGGACACCTACCCCTACCGTGCCGAGGTATTCCCGACGCCGACGGTCCCTGCGGCAGAGCCAGGGCCCGAGCAGCTCTGACCCAGCTCCTCTCTGTCCCCACAGAACGGCACCTGCAAGTTCCAGCCCGAGAAGGCTGTCGCCTTCGTCAAGGATGTTGTCAACATCACCCAGGTGAGGCCACGAGGTGTTTCCCGGCTTCCAGGGCTGTGCCTCGGCTGCCTGCTCGCTCCTTGGAGCTGGTGTGTACACTCCTCTTCATCACAGAGTGATAGGGGGCTGGAAGGGACCTCTGGAGACCATCCAGTCCAACCCCCTGCCAGAGCACGGCCTTATAGAGCAGGTCCCACAGGAACGTGTCCATGCAGGGTTGGAATGTCTCCAGAGATGGAGACTCCCCCACCTCTCTGGGCAGCCTCTGCCAGGGCTCTGCCACCCTCACAGTGAAGAAGTTCCTCCTCATGTTGAGATGGAACTTCTTACATTCCAGTTTGTGCCCATTTCCTCTTGTTCTGTCCTTGGGCACCACTGAGAAAAACCTGGCCCCTTCCTCCTGACACCCACCCTTGAAGTATTTCTGGGTGTTGATCAGATCCCCCCTCAGCCTTCTCTTCTCCAGACTAAAAAGACCCAAGTCCCTCAGCCTTTCCTCATCAGAGAGATGCTTCAGGCCCCTCATCACCTTCATGGTCCTCTGCTGGATCCTCTCCAGCAGTTCCCTGTCCTCTCTGCCCAGCTCCCCAGCCTGTCCATCACCTTTACTGATGGTGGCAGCAACGAAGTGCTGTGGGCAAAAGACAAGCAGGAAGTCTCTGCCCACTTTCTGGGCTGTGTGAAAGTCTCAGCTCTTGTCTTTCAATGCCACTGGTGCTCGTTTCCTGGTCTGTGAGGAGCAGGCTGGGGTCAGCCCTGCCCCCAGTGCTGCTCTGGGGATCCCCACCGGTCCTGGTGTGATCAATAACCCCGGGATGCTTTCCTTGCAGTACGACGAGGATGGGATGGTGGAAGCCGTGGGGAAGCACAACCCGGTGAGCTTTGCGTTTGAGGTGACGAGTAACTTCATGCACTACAGAAGGGGAGTCTACTCCAAGTGAGTATCTGTGAGCCTGGGGCTGGGGTAAGGGACAGAATCTCTCCCGTCCCCGTCTCTCCCACCCTGCGGCACTGGGCACAGATTTTTTATTTTAAACTGAAAATCACAGAATCTTCATCATTGAAAGGACCTCTGAGATCACCGAGTACAACCACACACACACAAAAAGCAAAACCCTACAAGCACAATTTAAAAGCTGGAAATTCAGAGGAAATACAAAGAAATGTGTATTTAGGCTGAAGAACTTGCTGTTCCCTGTGCAAAACGCGGAACAGAGCCCCTGAACTGTGGGGCAGAACAGGCCATTCCTGGGATGCACTGAGAGCTGCAGGTTTTCACTGGAAACATTCTTGTGCTTGGTGTTTTTTCCCCTTGTGGCTCGTTCTTGTATGACCACGTGGGTGTTGACTCTGAGCAGTGGGCCAGCCCACCAGAGAGCCCACCAGCCGCTCCTGCAGCCGGAGCGCGCTCCAGAATGCCGTCTGATCCGCTGTGGATTGTAGGCTGGGGTTTTTCCTGTACCAAAATCTGCCTCCTCCTTCCCTTCTCGTGGCAGCCCACGATGCGAGCACACTCCTGACAAGGTGAACCACGCCGTCCTCGCCGTGGGCTACGGGGAAGAGAACGGGACTCCCTACTGGATTGTGAAGAACTCCTGGGGCCCACGCTGGGGCATGGATGGGTAAGGAGGTCCCAGCACCACCGAGGCCACCACAGGCTCCCTGTGCCCGGGGAAAGGACACTCGTGTGCGTGGGCGTCCACCCCCGCTCTCAAGCTGGTGTGTGGCAGCTGGTTTGTACCAGCTGGTGTCGTGTTTTTCAGGGGAGGTTTAGGATGGATATTAGGAATTATTTTTACACTGAAAGAGTTGTGAAGCCTTGGCAGAGGCTGCCCCGGGCAGGAGTGGAGTTGCCATCGCTGGAGGGATTTAAAAGCCTGGCAGACGTGGTGCCGAGGGACACGGGTCAGTGGTGGGTGGACGGTTGGACTCAGTGGTCACAGAATGGTTTGGGTTGGGAGGGACCTTCAAGATCATCCAGTTCCAATCCCCCTGCCCTGGGCAGGGACACCTCCCACCAGCCCAGGTTGCTCCAAGCCCCATCCAGCCTGGCCTTGAACCCCTCCAGGGATGGGGCAGCCACAGCTTCTCTGGGCAACCTGTTCCAGTGCCTCACCACCCTCACACCAAACAAGTTCTTCCTAATATCTCATCTAAATCTCCCCTCTTCCAATTTTAAACCATTCCCCCTTGTCCTGTCACTCCACTCCCTGACCAAGAGTCCCTCCCCAGCTCTCCTGGAGCTCCCTTCACATCCTGGAAGGCTGCTCCAAGGTCTCCCCGCAACCTTCTCCAGGCTGAACAGCCCCAGCTCTCTCAGCCTGTCCTCACAGCAGAGGTGCTCCATCCCTCTAATCATCTTGGTGGCCTCTGCTGGACCTGTTCCACCAGGTCCATGTCCTTTCTGTGTTGAGGACTCCAGAGCTGGACACAGGACTCCAGGTGGGGTCTCAGGAGCACAGAGCAGAGGGGGAGAATCCCTTCCTGTGACCTGCTGGTCACACTGCTGTGGATGGATCCCAGGATGGGGTTGGTTTCTGGGCTGCCAGCTCGTGTGGAGCTTCTCATCCCTGAGCTTCTCACACACACTTGTTTCTGTTTTTAGGTACTTCCTCATCGAGCGTGGCAAGAACATGTGTGGCCTGGCTGCCTGCGCATCGTACCCGGTCCCTCGGGTGTGAGAGGAGGGAGCAGGCTGCGGGGGGTGGGCACAGGGGAAGGGACCACCGACGGCGAGTGAACTTCCCAATGCTGTTGGGAACCCAAGAAAGGCAGACCCGGAGGAAACCCCGAGCTGCCCGGAGCCATCACGGCAGCTTCTGGCGGTAGGAAGGGCCAGAAGCTCACACACAGCTTCTGGCGGTAGGAAGGGCCATGCCTGCTCTCCCCAGCTAAAAAGCACTGGTGCCACCCTCACCCTGTCCCAGCCTGAGCTCAGGTGTCCCCTGGGGGGTGGCAGAGGGGGGGACACAGCGCTTGGGGGGTGGCAGTGTCCCATTACCTGGTTTGGAGACGGATCTTCTTTGCCCCAGGAAAGCTCCCCCCTCCCTCCAGGCAGCCCCTTCCCAACTGACAGATGCAGCCCCTCGGCGTCTGGCAAAGCCGCTGCCCTTCCCCTGCGGTGTGGCGGTTTGTACACTTCATTTTGTCTGACTGAATGCTCCTAGCATTTTTTTTTATTAAGAAAATAGAGTATTTTAATGCACATGTAGAAGAAATGGATGATTTTCTTTTACGAATCGATGAAGACTGCAAGAATCTTGCTGCTCGTAGTTTATAAACACGCAATGGCCAGGCAGGGTGTGTGTGTGTGGGGTTCAGGTCTGTTGTGATTTTGCACTAAAGAACAGAATAAAGCTGGACTCGTCACGGTGTGGGTGGTGCTCTGCGTGGCCCTGCGCCCCACGGACGCGGGTGGGGGGTGAGGAGAGAGGCCGGCACTTTCCCTCCGTGGGGCCGGGGCCGGACACGGGGGTGTACAAAGGGGAGACAGACAGACACACGGAGGGACAGAGACCGCCCCCGACACAGCTCCCCCAGGCCGCAAGGGCCCGCGCAGCCTTAAAGCCTCCCGGTTTGCACAACCTGCTTTGATAACTACCTTTAAGCCCCCGGAGCTCGGCGGAGATGCCCCTTTCCCCCCCCTCCCCGCCACCGCCACCATTTTGCGGGGCGAGGCCTCCCCTCTTCCCCTCCCGGGGCATGGGGACGGAAGCTCACCCTTGGGCCGGAAGCGGATGTTGTCGTGTCCGTTTCCGCTTCCGTCGCGTCCACCCAATGAGGGGTGGGCGGTGTTTTGGCGGTGAATGCGAAGGGCCGCGGCGGCGGGGCGAGCCGAGCATCGGCCTCTGATCCCGGCCCCTGCTGCTGGGACNGGCGTGAGTCCCCCAGGGGTCTCGGCGGGGAGGAGGGGGCGCACGCAGCGGGCGGAGGGGTTTTACCCACCCGGGAGTCGCTAACGGGGCGGGGGGCTCCTCTCTTTGCAGGGGCTTCACCTTCAAGAAGACCTCTGCGGCCGGCGGCGCGCCCGGGGAGTCCCGGAGCCTCCTCGCCGCCTCTGCCTTGAGGGAGAAGGATGTTAACACCTCCCTGGCTGCGCTGGCCTCGGCCCCCCCTGCCTCCAAGGACAGGAAAACGCAAATCCAGGATTTTTTCCCAGCGCCGTCCGGTGGCTGCAGCGCCCAGCCCAGCCCGGTGCTCGCCAGGCCTCGGGAGGCCTCCAAAGGCCCAGTGGCCTCTCAGCAGAGGAGCGTGAGTGAGGGGCTGCATGGGACCCCCGCGGCGTGCCCTGAAGCTGCCTCTGTCATCACTATCGGAGACGAGTGGGATGATATTGACGACTTTGATTTGTCGGGAATTGATAAGAAGTACAGCAGGCCGCCGGGCCTGTCCCCCAGGGGGCCGCGGGCCACCTGCAAGGCTTCCCAGAGGCCAGAGCCCTCCCTGGAGGAGCTACCTGGCTCTTCCCCCGGCACTGTGGGCCACAACACGGGACCTCGCATCCACGGCACCTCGGAGCCTGGGAAGGTGGCTCCAGAGGCCGAGCAACAGCCCTCGCAGCAATCTGTGATCTGCCTCGAGGACTCAGCTCCCGGCAGCAACAGCAAGGCTGTGGGCGAGGACCTATGGGAGGATTTATCCGCTGACTTGATTTTGGGTGATGAGAGGGAAGAGGCTCACCCAGGTAATGATTTATTTTCCAGTACCAGTGTGCTAGAGGAGAACACGGGTGTGTGTGCACACAGAGGGCTTGGTGCTTCAGGAATCGGGGGGAGGTCTGTGCTGGTGTGTGACAAGCAGCCCTGGGGACGTGGGTTTCAGCTGGGGCAACCAGGATTGAGTGGTGGAGCATCATCTCTGTGGCAGAAGGAGCAGCTGGTTGCGTGGTAGCACAGGGAGCTACAAGGCTTCCCCTCTGGTGTTCCTGAAATGTGGAGCAATAATCTACAGGGATGTTCTAGGATGAAAAAGGCTTTTAGAATTTGCACAAAGAGACAGGCATAAAGTCATCTGATGCTTGAATGTAACGATGAGGAATATTAAACCAGGAAAAGGGATCTTTCAGTTTGAAACAAAACAAAACAAGCCCCATCACACTCTCAGTTATAACCAAGGAGTGTGTGACTCCCTGCTGGTTTGGAAGTTTTTATTTTTATTTGAGAAATGAAGATGGTTTTGATACTGAGCAGTGTCCTGTGATGCTGTGTTCCACTAAATGGTGAAAGGATTTGTCAACTCTATTTTCCCTAAGAATATTTTGTTACTTTTCCCCCTCTCCCTGTGAATGACTGTTGCTGTATTAACGACACTGGCCTTTCTTGGTGGGGTTTGTCTCAGAGGGCTCAATACAGGGGAATCCAGCTGCTCATTCCCACAGAGGGGCGATGCCAGTTGATGAGTCTCCTCTCTTTTTGAGTTAGTGTTTAATGTAACAACTGTTTGCTGTAACATCTTCTGGAGGAAAGACCTTTTAAGGCTTTGCTTTCTGACAGGGAGAGGTAACTAGTGGTAACTTTTCCACTTAAAAGAGGGCTTGTGGGTTTTTTGTCTGGTTTTGTTATTTTTTTTTTATTATTTTGTAATAATTTATTTTTCCTTTAAAAGTCAGAAACTGTTAAACGAGTGTCTTGAAATCTGGCTGTTAATTTTTCCCCTCTGTTGAGTGGCATTTTTGTTGGCACCCGAATGAGTTCAGGGTGTTACCCAACAATGTTGATGCATTTCTCTTTCAGCTGCTGGTGGCAGGAGCGGGGCGAGGCGGCAGGTGGGCAGCCAGGGGCACAGCAGCCCCCCAGAACCGGCCACGATCCACACCGAGCCCTTCTCTGAGCTGGAAGAGGATGATTACTTAGATGTCGTTCCACCCTCCCCCGAGGAAGAGCTGCCTTCCTTCTTGCCTTCTGTAAAAAGCACTAGGTAAAACAAAATCCACTCATAATGCTGCCTGTCTTTGGGATGATTTCTAAAAGTACCAAAAAAGACACGAAACCAGCGCTTGTTAAAAAGTTCCAGACTGAGTCAGTAGTTTGTCAGGTCAGCAGCTGGCAGCTGCTGTTCATAGAATCATAGAATCATCGAATGGTCAGAGCTGGAAGGGACCTTAAAGATCANACACAGGACTCCAGGTGGGGTCTCAGGAGCACAGAGCAGAGGGGGAGAATCACCTCCCGTGCCTTGCTGCTCACACTTCTGCTGATGTCTTGTGAAATCCTTGCTGTTTCATGGCCAATGTTGAAGGTGACTTTTGCTTCAGAAAAAGCAAGAGTTACTTTTCATTCCGTAACGAGAGGGGAAGAACAATTATTGAAGCAAGCCTGTGCACAGAGGAGGAGTGACAAACTGCTCAGCTCCCTGGGTTTTAACAGGGGTTTCAGGCACGTGGTTATCTTTTACACACACCTTAAATGTTGTTGTTCTAAAAGATAAACTTCTCAAATGGAAATGCTTTGTTTTCCAGATAGCTGTGTTTTAATGACTTTTTCTTTTAATGCCAGTAATATTTTCAAAGCGTCTCTTGCAAGTGGAAGATCCGTGGGCAGCAGCGCTGAGCCCACGCCCGGGCCGGGTGCCACCTCCCAGCCTGCTGGTGAGGGTGATGCTGGTGCAGAGGGCACAGGTACGGGAAATGTTTAGAAATGTTACACCTCAGATCCTGGGGGTGGTTTGCAGTGAGTTATTCTGGGTACCCTGTGTCCCAGAGCACTCCCTGAGAGCAGGTGATGGGGACGAGGAATCACAGAATCCTCACAGTTGGGAAGGAGCTCTGAGATCACCAAGTCCAACCAGACACACACCAAAACCCCTGCATCTGGGCCACTAGAGTGTGTCCTGAAGTGCCACATCTGCTTGTTTCTTAAATCCCTCCAGAGATGGTGACTCCACTACCTCCCTGGGCAGGCCCTTCCAGTACCTGACCACCCTCTCAGTGAAGTCATTCTTCCTGATACCTAATCTGACCCTCCCCTGCCCCAACTCCAGACCATTCCCTCTGGTCCCGTCGTTATTCCCTTGGGAGAAGAGGCCACCAACCACCTCTCTACACCCTCCTTTCAGGTAGCTGCAGAGGGCAAGGAGGTCTCCCCTCAGCCTCCTCTTCAACAGGCCCAGTTCCCTCAGTCTCTCCTCGTCTGACTCGTTCTCCAGACTTCTCTCTCTCCAGCTTGGAAGCAGGGACCTGTCTGGGACAGGATTTTCAGATGTGTATCAAATGTATTGGTGGTGTTTAAAATTTTGTGCTTATAAATGCTCAGCCCATGTTTATGTTTTAAAGATGCCATTCTGGCAACCAGTTCAGCCAGGCTCTGCCTCCTTGTGTGCTCATGCCCCCGTAGCAGGCTCTGCTGGGTGGGGAGGGCTGGGTGGCTGCCAGGGGCGCCCGCTGCCCCCCAGGCAACTGCAGCAGGGCCTGGAATTCATTCCCGGGGTCGCAGCCCAGTAGCAGCAGTTTGAGGTCCTGTGTAATTCCAGGGCAAAATCCAGATGGTTTAGTGGTTCCAGGTTTGAAAGGGAAGGTTGTGAGGTGAGAAACACCCGTCTTCACCAGTGGAAGATTTTCTAGACTAGAACTGCAATGTAATATTTGGATAAAACGTGTTCCAGTGTGGCTGGGGAGGGGTCATTTGAGATGAGCAAAGTGTGTAATCTTGAGGGTTTCTTTTTTTCAAAATGAGTGAAAGAAATATGATAAGCTTTGGAAGATACATAAAGATGGGTAGTTAAAAGGCAAGGGCAAAGGCACCGAGTCTGTGCATGCAGGAACAGATTCCTAATGCAAACGGACTTGGAGAAAATCTACTGAAAGTAAATTATTTAGACTTATTTATTGTCCTGTTATATATTCTGATAAATACTGGTGTCAGTGTATGATAAAACACTCTGTCTCACAGAGAAGGGCCTGCCTTTGGAGCAGCGACTGCTGGGCACCATGGAGGACATCTGCAGGCTGGTGGATGCCATCCCGCTCCAGGAGCTGCAGGCGCTCTCCTGTGCCAAGGAACTTCTCCAGCAGCGAGACCTCAGGTAAGTTTTGCTGAGCTGCCTCTCCTGGCTCCGTGTGAAGCAGTGTGGTGCCTGCAGGTGTCTCCACTGCACCGAGAAGATGTTATGGAGGGTTGTTTTTTGTTTTTGTTTTTTTTTTAAAGAGCTTAAATTAACCAAGCAACTGGAGGGGGGGGAGGAAACCCAACCTGGAGTCCTGTGTCCAGCTCTGGAGTCCTCAACACAGAAGGGACATGGACCTGTTGGAACAGGTCCAGTGNCCCCCAAAACCTGTTGAAAGTGTTAAGGATCCCAGCATTCTGCAAGAAGAAAGGATCCAGTTCACATTCAGTCAGAGGCCCGGGTGTCCTGTGTCTCCTCTCTGGAAGGTGAGGAGAGGCAGCTGCTTCTGAGGCAGCAGGGTGGTGCCACAGAGCCTGCCAGCTGCCACCCGTGTCCCCTGCCACCCGAGGCCTTAGAGCCCCGTTCTGTGGCTGACTGCAGGGTGCTGAGCTCTCCTGGATACCTGTGTGTGTGTCGTCTTTCAGCATCATGATTGCTGCTGCCATCTGCTGCGCCAGCCTCTGCCTGCTCTGATGACATGATGCAGAGACCAAGGATGGGGATTTGGGGTTTGGTGTTTTACTGTCATGGATCTCTGTGCTTTTGCTGAGTGTTCTCAGTAAAACTCCTTTATTCCATTTCCCCTCGGTACCGTGGTCAAACATAGTCTTTAGAAAGTAGATAAAAACATAATTTGGTCCAATCATATTTATAATTTTTTAACGTAACATTTGTGTCTCTAAAACTTTTTCTTTAATTATTATTATTTTCTTTTATGCTCTGCCTTGCCTGGGTCGGTTTCTTGCTGTTAGGAATTCTTTTATTTTATGTTTGCAGAGAAGATGTTGTAATTTTGTAATCGTTTTGTAAAACTGAGTTCTGATATTCTCTCTTCCCTAGATTTATTTGAAATATTTTTTAAAATAGTGACAGACATTGTGACCACTACATATTCATATTCATATTTTTAACAGGAGAGAGACAAAACTGTTTAGTGTATGTTGTAGAACTTGATAAGTTGTTGCTTGTGACTAAATATGTATTTTTTTTTCCTCCTTCTTTCCCTTGCTGTCTCTCCAGGAGGAGACTGCTGGCTGGTTCATACACTTTGCACAAAAGCACCACGAATAAGACTTTTCCTGGGAGCTGGAAGGCGTGTGTGGAGCAGGGCCTTCCTGCACCTCCTGCTCTGGGCTCTGGCCCAACCTGGAGCTTCAGTTCGGGCAGGAACTCTCCCCAGTCCCCAAACCTCCCCTCCGGCTCTCTTCATTCAAGCCATTTTTCTACCAAAAGAAACCAAATCTTGGACACTTCTTATGCTTCGAGTCCACATGTGGAGGAGGTCACCTGTCCAAGAACTGCAGCACCGTCCTCCTCCCAGGGACAGGGCAAAGACGGAGCTTCCCTCAGCTTTCACCCAGAGCTGTCCTTCGACAGCAGCTCCTGCGAGGACCCGGGGCCCAGGAACCTGCTGGAGAGGCCTCTCACCAGCACCACTGTGCGAGGCCAGGGCAGGGCTCCCCCTGGCATCCCTGCACAGAACGGGCTGGGCCTGGACCACACCGACTTTGACCTCGATCACTTCGATATCAATGATTTTGATGAGGACTGGGAGAATTCGGTGAACATTTCAGTACCCGAGACGCCGTCGTATCAGCCCATCAGGGAGGGGCCGCCTGCCAGGTCGCTCTCCTCAAAGATAATGTCTAGAGCCAAAGGCTCTGCTGCTGCATCAAACCCTGCTGCTCCCAAATCCAGCTTCTCAGTGGCAACAAAGAACAGCTCAGGTAAATGATGCTGGCGAGGATTACTGTCTTTCCCTTCCTCAATTTGTATTTACTTTTGTTTTAAACCTAAGGCCAAGCAACTTCCTGTAGATTACATCAATGCTCTTTGGTTTTGTGGAGATTTCTTTCTGTTTCTTTCTCCAAAGTCATCTGCTTTTTTCCCTCCAAGTGGTGCCTCACTCATTGACTATTTATTCGCCGTGCAGGTGGTGGGCTGCTGGGGAGACGAAGCTGCTAAAGCTGGAGAGTAGAATGTTTGTGTGTTTTAATTAAACAACGACTCTGCGGTTGTTAATTCAAAGCTGTAACAACTTTAGCTGTTTATGCAAAATGTTCAAGCCCAGGCACCTGCCAAAGGAAGTGTAATCCCTCTGGGGCCCGCGGGTCAGTGTTGTGTGGGGTCACTGCAGGAAGGGGCTGGTGGAGGGGGAGGAGGGAACGGTTTGAGCAGCCTCTGTCCTGGCTCAGCCTGCGCCTGTGCTCGGTGGCCACCAGCAGGGACCCCATAAACAGCTGTTTGTGGGAAACTGAAGTTTGTCGGTGTGAGACCCGGCGTTTTATAGTCATAGAGAAGAAGTTTGTTTCCAGAGATTTGCACGTGGTCAGAATTCACACTGTAGCTGGTCTTACCTTCTAGATGAATGTGATTTCTCCTGATAAGTCATGGCTTGGGTTCAGAAGGTCCGAAGGTTTGTGGTGGTGCAGCGAGGGGGTGTTGTGCTGCCGCAGTGATGGCCTGGCTTCACGCTGTGACTCTCTGCAGGTGTGCTTTCTGTGTCTCTCAGGCCCCCTGGTCAGTAACCCTGCGCTGGAACGCTTCAGGGGCATGAAGTTCTCCCATTCCGAAGGGATGATGAATATATTTCACAAGAAGTTTGGTCTGCACTTCTTTCGGACCAACCAGCTGGAAGCCATCAACGCCGCCCTGCTGGGTGAAGACTGCTTCATCTTGATGCCCACAGGTGGGTGTCTGCCCGGGCCTGAGAAATAAAGACCCCCCGCCCCTTTTGTGGGGCCCTTGACAAACCCTTCTCTTTCTCTGGGCCTTTGTGGAGGCGGCGATAGGTTGTGCTGCTTGAATTCTGTGGCTGCAGGGTGTCTGAACACTGCCTCTGCTGGGTTGGGTGAGGGGGCCACCACGCCATGTCTCTGCCTTGTCCTGCTGGTGTCATGTCAAAGGCAGTCACTGGGAAAAATGTGTTGTTTCTGAAAGTGCTGTGAAATGGGAAATAAGCAATGAGTCTTCCTTTTCTGCGCCTTCCCTCTTGGTACCTGACGTTTGGTGGGTTCTGTTCCATCCTCACAGGTGGTGGGAAGAGCTTGTGCTACCAGTTACCGGCCTGTGTCTCTGCTGGAGTCACCATCGTCATCTCCCCGCTGAGGTCCCTGATAATAGACCAGGTTCAGAAGCTGAAGACTTTAGATGTAAGTTCAAACAGCTGACTCTGCCTGGTTAAACCGCCCGTGAGTGAGTTGGGAATCCGGAATTTGACACTAAATCTTGTGTCTCAAATATAAATGGCAAAAACTGATCAGATGGGAAGCGTAAAAAGCAAAGTTGTGTAGGAAGAACTAAATCATGTGGATGTCTGGGCAGGCTGCTCACCTTTCTGCCCACTACCAGAACTTAGTTTCCGAGTACAGATGCATATACTTTTTTTATCTGGTTTATTCCTAGATGTAGGACTGTATCTGGAGATGCTTCTGTTCTGTGCACATTAAAACTCAGTATATTTATTTTTTTTTAACACAGATTGCTGCGACGTACCTGACTGGTGATAGAACAGACGCTGATGCTTCAAAAATATATATGCAATTGTCGAAAAAAGATCCTGTGATAAAGCTGCTGTACGTTACCCCTGAGAAGGTTTGTATTTAATTTGAATTCTAAAATCCTGGAGGCAGCAAGAGGTGGATTAAAGGGGAAACGCTGCATTTGGAACAGACTTCTGGAGGGAAAAAATATGGTTAAATATTTTTTCAATACTTCTGTAGGACTCTGCACTGGTGTGACTGATCCCAGTCCGCAATTAACCAAGAGCGAGGACTGAGAGAGAGACTGTGTCTGTACAATTTAAATTCTTAGAACATGAATCCCATGCTCATCCATTTCGATGCATCTTACTACATATTAGTGCCTAATTGCTGTCAAGTAGCTGTTAAAATCTGGGGTGCTCTGAATAGGATAATAGGGGGAAAACACGTGTAACTGTCGCGGTAACAGGTGGCTGCCAAACAGGGGACTTCTCTTAATTATACGCTGCCTTTGAAAGTGCTGTTCTGCAGGGGCTCTGCAAGAGGCACTGCTCAGTACGCTGATGATTTTCCTCTCTTCAGTATTGTCTTGCCTTGTCCTTGGTGACATAAGTAATTTTCTGAGATGGTGGGACCTCTGGATAGAGAGATAGGGAGAGAGGGGGAGAGAGGAAGGGGGGGAGAGA
>VXBW01001562.1:19172-30250 GCA_013400375.1 Thinocorus orbignyianus
GGCTGCTCTCCAGCCATTCTCTGCCCAACCTGTATTTGTGCCTGGGATTGCCACGTCCCAGGTGTAGGACTCTGCACTTGGCTTGGTTGAACTTCATGCCATTTGCATTAGCCCACCTCTCCAGCCTGTCCAGGTCCCTCTGGATGCCATCCCTTCCCTCCAGCGTGTCAACCGCGCCACCGAACTTGGTGTCATTGGCAAATTTGCTGAGGGGGCACTCCATCCCACTGCCCATGTCTCCAACAGCCAAGCAAATTACCACGTGAGCAGTTTATGGGCATGTCTTCCTTCTCCACGGAGTCACATAGCTGTGGTTTTTTTTTTTTTTCTCAGCCACAGGAGAAATGCAGGGGTTTTAGACCCAAAGTGTGGGCGCTAGGAATCTCTGGGTGGGGATAGAGGAACAGAAATTGCTTTGCAGATAATCAGCCCCGGCAGCAGTGGGGGTGGGACGTTGCAGTCGGTGTCCGGCTGCTGGAGTTGTGACTGCACCCACAAAGCTGACACCCTTGAAGCTGTCCCGTTCCAGGTTTACCATGAGCTTCAACAGGCATAACTTGAAATACGACGTGTTGCCCAAGAAGCCAAAGAAGGTGGCAATGGATTGCTTGGAGTGGATTAAGAAGTATCACCCCTGTGAGTACCGAGCAGCACGGGGCGCTCACCTGGGTTTCGTGGGCTACTCTAAGGCAGGAAAAGCTTTTCTCATGCTATAAACCCCAACCTTGTGCTTTTCTGTAAGCGAAAAATTAGTAAGAAAAACAAGTTGGAGGCAAAATTATGTTGTGGACAGTGGGAATCAGGTCTGTGTGCATCCTGAAGGTAGGAGTTGGAGTTAAGATGGAAAAGCCAGTTATGGGGATGCTCTTGAGTAACCGTTCTGTAGGCTGCCAGCTGCATCTCGTAGCATCGTGGCTTTTGAGTGTAAAGGTCATGTAATATCCCTAGTTCTTAATTGTTTCTTGGTCTGCTCACCCGTGGTTCCCTTAGGGATCTCTGAAGGTATCTCCAATCTCCAAGGCTGTTAGGAGTCCTGCTGCTGGAAGGTCCCTGTCCCCCGCATGGCTCCTCTCACGTGTGATCTGGTCTCTCCCTGCCTAAAACCCTCTACCTCTTCATTTATTTACTTCTTTATTCATGTATTTTAAATCCTGAGGTAGCACAGTACTGAGCAGGGGAACTTCTTGATTCCACCTTACCAAAAAAACCAGGAAAATTGGGTGAGGAGAAACTAGCAAAACATCTGATATTAATAAAACTACTTTTCTGTATTATTAAGCAGTTATTGCATTCCACTTACCAGCCTCTCCCTGGTGGAATAAATGAACGTGCCTGACTGGTGAGGAGATTTGTGCTACAAGAGTTTTATTCCCTGTCACTTCCTTATGTATTTGCAGATGACTCTGGAAT
Source organism: Thinocorus orbignyianus (assembly GCA_013400375.1). NCBI lineage: Eukaryota > Metazoa > Chordata > Aves > Ciconiiformes > Thinocoridae > Thinocorus > Thinocorus orbignyianus. The sequence continues at coordinate 20,583 of VXBW01001562.1, forward strand.
AATTTATTGCCTTTCCCGGCACGAGTGCGACACAACGGCGGCTATCCTGCAGAAGGAGGGGCTGGCTGCGCTGGCCTACCACGCTGGTCTCACTGACTCCAACAGGGATCTGGTGCAGAAGAAGTGGATCAACCAAGAGGGATGCCAGGTAAAATTTAGGAAAGCAACTTGGGGTGGGGAGCGTGGAATGAATAGAACTCAGAGCACTTCGACCACCCTTTTGGCCTAGAAAAGGAAAGGGGAGTTGTGTAACGTTATTGGCGAATGGGATGCAGTGTCAATGAGTGATCCGGACAGATCTGCTAAAACAGTCATCTCACCCAGCTTTTTTGGGGGAATTTTACCAACAAAAGACTGCAGCACCTCAGCGTGGTACGCCAGGGGGAAGGGGCTGAGCGGTGCACAGCTTCGGAAGCAGCAGTAGCACACTGCTGAGCATGTGCTGTGGGACTCACATGGGGAGTTTTCCCCGTGGAAGTTTTCCCCATGGAAGTTTTCCCCGTGGGATGGCCCCTCTGAGAAGAGAGGTGTTCCTGCTGTTCTGTACCCGTCTGGTAGGGTTGCAGTGGGAATTCCAGGTTCTGCCTGGTTCCATAGTCCTGGCCATCACCTCAGTTCTGGTGCAGAGCCCTGCCGAGCTAACAAGGGGTGATTTCCTTCCCAGGTGATATGTGCAACGATTGCCTTCGGCATGGGGATCGACAAACCTGACGTGCGCTACGTTATCCACGCCTCCCTCCCCAAATCCGTGGAAGGGTACTACCAGGAGTCGGGCAGAGCTGGGCGGGATGGGGAGATGTCCCACTGTCTGCTCTTCTACAGCTACAGCGATGTCACCCGGCTCCGCAGGCTGATACTGAGTGAGTCCTGCTCTGGCTCAGTGGAGACAACACCCGAGTCAGCTACTATAAATGAGTGCTGATTGTTAACATATAAATATTTATTTTACGTATAAATATAAGTATCAATACCTATAAAAACTTCAAGGGTGGTTGTTGGGAAGATGGGGCCAGTCTTTTTCCAGTGGTGCCCAGTGAGAGGACAAGAGGAAATGGGCAGAAAATGGAACATAAGTTCCTCCTCAGGTTCAGATGGAACTTCTTCTTCACTGTGAGGGTGGCAGAGCCCTGGCAGAGGCTGCCCAGAGAGGTGGGGGAGTCCCCATCTCTGTAGACATTCAAACCCATCTGGACACGTTCCTGTGGGACCTGCTCTAGGAGGACCTGCTGTGGCAGGGGTTGGACTGGATGGTCTCCAGAGGTTCCTTCCAGCCCCACAGCATTCTGTGACACTAAAGCAGTCACTTGGTCACTGATCTCTGTTTTGTTAGACTGGGCTATTTCCTCATTTCAGGGTGTGACACACAGCGTGGTACAGCCGGGGTGGGACAATGGGGTGTCTTCACCTGAGTGGCTTCCTGCAATGAAAGATTTTTATCACTTGTACTTAATTTTAGCCAAAAACACTTTCCTTCATTTCCATCTCTTGATTGTTGTCATTCTGGTCATCTTCCCCTTCATCCTTGACAATTTTTAAGTAAAATCTGTCCTAGGTTAAACCTAGTGGTCTTTTATTCATTGAAGAACAACACTGTTTTGTCTACCTGATAATAGATAAAAACGCAGAGGTGCCCATTTGACAAAAACAGCTGAATTTCTTGTGTTTCAGTGGAGAAGGACGGGAACAGTCACACCAGGCAGACCCACTTCAACAACCTGTACAGCATGGTTCACTACTGCGAGAATTTGGTTGACTGCCGGAGGATCCAGCTTTTGGCCTACTTTGGGGAAACGAATTTTAATCCCACCTTCTGTAAAGAGCACCCAGAAGTAACTTGTGATAACTGCAGCAGGACGAAGGTAAAAACCATAGCTCTTATTTACAGTGTTGTTGAAGTGAGTTTGTATTTAGGTTATGTGACATTTGGGAAGGGAAATGGGGGAAATGGGTAAGGTGTCTCGTGGGGGTGTGATGCTGGATGCTTCACAGTATTTAGCGGGATTAACCTAGGGTAGATCTACGTGGACTATCCATGGACTTAAGATGCTCCAGCCCTGGAGTCCTCAACAGAGAGCGGACATGGACCTGCTGGAACAGGTCCAGTGGAGGGCCAGGAAGATGGTCAGGGGGCTGGAGCAGCTCTGCTGTGAGGACAGGCTGAGAGAGCTGGGCTTGTGCCTCAGGGACTGAGGCAAACTTGCTAGTGGCACGAGGAGAAGGGGAAGGAGCAGACGGGGCAGGGTGCTGCTCTCTGTAAACCCTGCCCATAGCACTGCCCACTCCTGTGCTTGCAGTGTTGCTGTCACTAACAAATCTCAGCTGGAACAGTGCGTATTCACTCCTGTCTCCTCATTTCCATGCATGTTCGAGGAGGCAGTCCTAGTGCAAGGCAGCAGAATAACGAGGGGAGTGCTTTCCAAACGATTTACCTTGATTAGCAGTATTCCCCCAGCAATCCTGCAGCTCCTGCCACGCAGCTCACCCAGCAGAGTTCATTTTCACTCAGCTGGCACGTATTGTTGCATTTCTCAGAGCATTGTGAAATGCAGAATGCCTGTGACTGTATTGTATCACCGTGGCTGTACAGACTAGAAAATCACTATTTCTCTGTTGGGAACAAACCGAATTTGTGACCAGAAAAAGCCCCACGCTGAAACCCATGGCTGTCAGTAACACCTTGCATCGGGGCAGAAGCACAGAGCCTTGTTTCCAAACGGAGTCTGTTTTAACAGGATTACAAATCACGGGATGTCACAGACGACGTGAAGAGCATTGTCAGATTTGTGCAGGAGCACTGTGGGCAGGTGGGACGAGCGAATGCAAAGAGGAATGCAGGGTCTGGAAGATACACCTTGAATATGATGGTGGACATCTTCTTGGGTGAGTCCAGTTCTTCCACAAACAGCACCCGAACAGACTCAGTGCATAAATTCTTCACAAGTGTCGGGAGGCCTGTGCAACACTAGTGGTGGTGGAGAAGAAGATTTTCTTTTTAAATAAAATAATTTTGCAAAATTATTCTTCGCAGGAATCTCCTGCTGGAAAATGATCCCAAATAAATGAAACCAAAGCTTTAATCCGCTTCAGGTTGCTATGGTGATAATACCTAGTTTTCTGGTGGCGCTTGGAGTTTCTGGTGCTTAAATGCTTTTATTTTTTTGTTGTTATGTGCACAGACTGTGGAATCCCCTTGGGAGCCTCCCCCAGCTTTGTAAACACACACCTACGGGGGCTGCCTGGTGGCAGGCTAACCCCCTGCTTCCTCTGACACAGGCACCAAGAGCGCAAAGGTTCAGTCCGGGATATTTGGGAAGGGAGCTGCCTACTCGCGGCACAACGCCGAGAGGCTCTTCAGAAAACTGGTCCTGGACAACATTCTGGATGAAGATTTGTACATCACCGCCAACGACCAGGCCGTGGCGTATGTCATCCTGGGACAGAGAGCTCAGGCTGTGCTCAGTGGGTCACTGCGGGTGTGTAACACCTGGGGGGCTTCTCTAATGTGGTGTTGTAAGGGACAGGCTGCGGTTTCCCTGTAGTGTTTGCCCTAGGACAGCCAGCACAGGGCCACCAAGATGCTCAGAGGGCTGGAGCACCTCTGCTGTGAGGACAGGCTGAGAGAGCTGGGGCTGTTCAGCCTGGAGAAGAGAAGGCTGCGGGGAGACCTTGGAGCAGCCTTCCAGGATGTGAAGGGAGCTCCAGGAGAGCTGGGGAGGGACTCTTGGTCAGGGAGTGGAATGACAGGACAAGGGGGAATGGTTTTAAATTGGAAGAGGGGAGATTTAGATGAGCTATTAGGAAGAAGTTCTTTACTGTGAGGGTGGTGAGGCACTGGAAAAAAACTCAAATAAAAGGAGGAACAGCAGTTCCTTCTCCTGAATTTTCTGCTCTATTTTTTTCCCAGTCAGTGGTGAACTCTGATGGAAAATGCACTTGGAGAAGGTCATGGAACCAGTCCCAGAAATGCTCGAGGCAATATCGCCTTCACATTAGTGCTGTGACTGGAGCAGAGAGAGCCCTCAGCACTGGACCTAGTGACCTCTCTTTAAATCTAGCTGTAATTTGGCTTCTCGGGACTTTTGCCCGTGTTGTGTGCATTCTCCTAGTTCTTTGTGGAAGAAACTTGGGGATGGTTGAATAGCCTGGGAAAAAAAAAATCATTTTTAAAGTATACACTGGGTAAAAAGCTTGCTTGGGTCCATCAGAGGATTCTTTCGGTTTCCTTCCCTGCTTTCCTGTGTTCTCAGTTAATCAATCCCTCTCCTGATGGCTCTGGGGTGGCTCCCCTGACCGAGGTTATCCATCGGCTGCTTCTCACAGGTGGAGTTTCATGAAACAGAAAGCGCCAGCGCCGTCAGAAAGCAAAGGGCTTCCGTGGCAAAGGTGTCCCAGCGGGAAGAGGTGGTTAAGAAGTGCCTCGGGGAACTCACAGACACCTGCAAGATGCTTGGGAAAGTCTTTGATGTGCATTACTTCAATATTTTCAGTACTTCAACGCTGAAGAAAATAGCAGGTAACGTCAGCTTTCCCTCGCTCGGAAGCCCCGTCAGCTGCGTGTGCGACTGGAGCCTTTTCTGACGTTCAGCAAGAACAGGTTTCAGTACAAAAAGCTGAGCGTGTGGCCCGGGGAAGCTCCTCAAAAAAAGTGAGTTCGTTTGACATGTCTAAGTGGTGCTTTGTTTGTTCCGTTGCAGAGACCTTGTCGTCTGACATGGAGGTTTTACTGCAGATTGATGGTGTCACCGAAGATAAACTGGAAAAATACGGAGCAGAAATAATTAAAGTGATGGATAAGTACTCGGAGTGGAGCGCAGCAGGTGCAGTACACTGTGGGCTCTCCTGTCTAACACCCTTCTCTCCTCCTCTCTCCCAAGTTTCACTCAAAAGTGGCCTTGTTTTACATACAAATAACTAATTCTCGCAGCTTAATAATGACAAGCCTTTGCTGTCTTCTCACTCGTTGAATTCTGTGTATCTCTGAGAGGGCAAAGTAGGCAGGTGAGAACTAACAGGCGGCTCTGCTGCAGTCTGACTGATGGTAGTTACTGGCATTTATGTAACCTGCTCAGTCATGGCCAGAATTCTGACCTTAAAGGTCTTGCATCTCCTGCACATCTTTACACCTGCACCCCCTACCTACGGGGTAACGTCCTGGCCTGGCAGACAATCAGTAGCTACCACCTTTTATTCTCCATGGTCAGTGAGTTGAAGTCCCGCAGCCCTGACTCACAGGTGGAGAGCTCTCCAAGCTGGGTGTGAAACCCGCAACCAGCCCACAGGGGCAGCATCAAACAGGGACAAATTGAACAACCCTGAGAATAGAAAATGTGGTAACTCCCCTGAGCGTAGCATGTAGCCTCTAATCAGGGCACTTGACCCTGGTAGCCAGGCTGTGTTATGCAATTTGAAGTCAGGCTGTGCTTTCAGACACCGTAATGTGAATAAATATGTATCTACAAACTAGATTTTTAAAGTATTTTATTCTTCTGATGAAGGATGATGTTCTTGATCAGGACTGATGACTCTCTGAGCTTTCCAGTATCTCCTGGTGCTGGGTTTAAAAGCAAGTGCCAGAGCTGACTGTAGTATTTATGGTATATTCCATAATTCCTTCCAGATGACCTGGGGAAGGGAGCATAAAGGCAGAAAGCCCAGCGTTACCAAAATAGTTTAGAGAAGAAGCCAAGCTAGGGGAAGCAGGGCTGCCCGGTACTCTTATGGCATGAGATAAAGCGGGGAGAGAGGGCAGTTGGGGTTGACACCCCCTTTAGCTGAGCCTGGAGCAGGGTGAAGGCGGTGCAGGGGGGTGCTGGATCAGGGAGCACAGCAGCTGTGGCACAGTCCGTGTGCCCTGGCTGCGGGTCTGGCTGGCCCAGGCCATGCCCTGGTTTCATTCACGTTAACTGGCTGTCTCTGCAGAAGAACAAGGTGCGGACACAGCTGCGGGAAGCACAGGCACACCTGAGAGCGAGGGAGAAGCCGAGGACGTAGTTACCACCTCCAGCTATTTTGGCAATAATGCCAACCAAAGGAGGAAAAGGAAAAGGCCCACAAACTTCAGAGACTCAAAGAGGAAAAAGACAAGCACGGGCGGCAGCCAGCAGTTCCACCCCAAGGGGTAAGTTGCTTGTGGTGATTTGTAATCTCTCTTTGTCCAGAACAGCTGTGCTTGCCTGAGTGAGTATGGCTTTAGAAATGGCATTAGAATTATCCAGGTTCCTGCTAACAACTGCTCTGCTTTGGTTTTTCTACCATTTTCCATTGAAACAGCTTCCTGGTGAGGAAGGGAATTTAAGAGTTGTCCTTTGTTTCTCATTCATGACTGCCCTGAGCAGAGAAGTGGCACTGAGTTTGTGTGCTGCTGTGCCCATTGCTGGCAGCCTGACTGGCTCCTGGGCTTGGGAACATAAAGGCAGCTCAAAACTTTGAAGATTTGATGGAATATCTGAACTGCAGTTCCCGGTCCCTTGTTAGCTCAGAACTTCTCCCTCTGATTGTCCCACCCGAGGCAAGGCCACATCAGGAACATACCCTTTGGGGCCAGGAGCTGGCTGGTCTTGAGCTTCCAGGGCAGATCCACCAACAACTATCCTGGGGTGAGGGAAGAGCCAGGCTGGGCCTCATCCCACACCATCTAACCTTATTTTAACAGTTCATGTCATTATTATTGTAGTAACTCGAGGGCAGTTTGTGCTGGGTGTCTCTGCCTCAAAACTTGATTGATCAGTGTGGAAAGGGAATGAATGAAAAAGGAAAAATGGAGAAATTCCACCCTCCCTAAACCCTCTTTAAAAACAGAGCGGGGAGGTGGTAACACGTGTGACATTAGAAACCATGAGCACTAAGTTGTTGTTTGGGTTCTGTATTCGGAGGCTGGCTGTGCTCAGAGCTGCCTGGCACAGAAAGGCAGTAAATTGAAGTTTCCTCCCTGCTCAGGTCCCCTAACCCCTCGCCAAGGTGTTTCACCTCACCTGGAGTCTCAGGCAGAGAACGTGGGGAACCACTGAGCAGTTGCACAAACAACACACCTCTTGCATTTCTGAAATAATTCTTTGAGTATTCTTTCAGTTCATCAGCTCACAGAAACTGTGCTGCCTTTCAGCAGGGAGGAGTTCAGGCCGTGGGGAAAGGCAGCTCTGGCTGGTGCTAACGTGTTCTCCAGACTGTTGGGTAAACCCCAAGAATTGTAAAGACCGTTGGGGTTTATTGGACTGTAACTGCTTCTGTTTTACTTCTTTAGCATTGCATTCGTCCCCAAAGGGAGAATGCTGTCTGCCTTCTTCAAACCCTCTGCCTTCTGCCATCGCCTGTGCCTTCCCAGGATGGCTCTCTCCTCCCCTGCCCTGCTTTCCCTCATTCTGGGAATTTGTTTTTCAGAGCAAACAGCGGCTCAATAGGTTTCACTCCCACCCTTTTCACCTCCCAATCTGCTAAAATATTAGTCGTTAAATGCTGCTGACCCAGAACTGCCACTTAAATTAGAGTTGATACTCTAATTGGATTAATAGGAGTCAGGGTGGCTCAGCCCCGAGGCGGGTGCCAGAGCAACAGCTATGCACCATTTACATTTCAAAGGTGGTTTTGCAGCCCTGTCTATTAAAAAAACACCCCAAGCCCAAAACTTTTTTAAAAACGAAAGCACATACTTAGATATAGGTTTTCTAGCAGGCTGTGTATGGAACCTGTGTCTGACACCTTCCCTCCTCTGCAGGGGCCATGGCAGGTACCGGAGACCCCGGCGGCAGCCTGGCACCCGGGCCCCCGGCCCCCTGGGGGGCAGCTCGGCCTCCTTCACCCTCAGCGCCAGCCAGGGAGCCACGAAGCTGGGGATCATGGCACCTCCCAAACCCCAAAACAGGCAGTTCCTTCAGCCCTCCTATTCACTGCTGTAGCCGGGGGGTGTAAATGCTGTACAGCAGCGAGCCCTGAGGATGTAATCATTGTTCAGGAAACCGTTGCTTCAATTGCTAAACCTTCCCAGTCTGTACATTTGTCAAGGACAAAAACCTCGCATTAAATAAATGTTTTTTTAACACCTAAGCTTATTTGGACTGTTCTTTCTGCTGTAAGCAAAGGAGAGCTGTGCTGGGCTCCAGAGGATCGGAGCTGAGCTGCTCTTCTCCAAACCTCAGCCGGGGGTGTTCTCCAGAGACAGAAAATACCATCACCTTTGGAAGTTTCACATTTTATTCCCCAAGTTTTCTGGGGCTGGAGAGGGGCTGCAGAGCCTCCCGAGAGAGCTGAGCCCTGCCCCAGCTCTACTGTTTTTTTCAGTTTGTTGGTTTTTTTCTTCTTTTTTTTTTTTTTAAACAAGCCCTCTGATCATGTCACAATTACAGTGAAGGGCACTTGAGCTGCCCTCAGCTCCCGGTAGGCTTGGCTGGGAGCTGTGGAGATGCCTGTTGAGGCCAGGGCCAGCCCTTTGCTCGCTTGACTGGAGCAGAGGATTTCATCAGCTCTTGCTGAGCAGCAACTCCGTCGTGGCTGGACTTGTGTATTTCCTGACCCGCCTCGGGAACCTTCAGACTGTTTCAATTAACCTCGCCCTTCAAAATGTTCACTTTTTCTCTCCTAACGAGCTGCAGCACATGTGGATGGAGTGTAACCACACTGTTCCTGTTTTACACTCATGGTCTGTCCATCACAGAACGGTTTGAGTTGGAAGGGATCTTCAAGATCATCCAGTTCCAACCCCCCTGCCCTGGGCAGGGACACCTCCCACCAGCCCAGGCTGCTCCAAGCCCCATTCAGCCTGGCCTTGAACCCCTCCAGGGGTGGGGCAGCCACAGCTTCTCTGGGCAGCCTGGGCCAGGCTCTCACCACCTAGGAGGAGAATGCTCTGGGGAGACCTTAGAGCCCCTTCCAGTCCCGAAAAGCCCCAAAGGGAGCTTTTTGGAAATGGAAGGGTCTCTAAGGTCTCCATGGAGCCTCCTCCAGGCTGAACCCCTCCAGGAATGGGGCAGCCATAGCTTCTCTGGGCAACCTGTTCCAGTGCCTCACCACCCTCATAGCAAAGAATTTCTTCATCTCAATCTCTCCTCTTCCCGTTTCAGCTGTTCCCCCTTGTCCCATCACTATGTGCCTCTGCTGGAGGGAAGGGAGCACTCACACGGACTCTTTTTTGGTGCTAAACACCTTCAGGGACCAAGATCGGACCGGAAGGGGCTGCAAGGTTTCCCCAGAGCTTTTTTTTTTCTCCAGGCTGAACCCCTCAACCAACTCTCCCATGATTTCGGTCCTGCAGCCATGGGGCACCAACACAGCAGGGGCCTGGAGATGCTGAGGCGGGGACTGGGCCCGCACCGACCCCGCAGGGACCCTGAGGCGGGCCGCGGGCCCGCACCGACCCCACAGGGGCCAGCGAGCTGCTGACTGATCCCACACCCGAGGCCGCAAGGCCCTGAGGCGGGTCCCGGGCCCGCCCGGCTGGAAGGCGCGGTGGGCGGGAGGCGGGACGGGTCCGGGCCGCCTCTCTTCTCTCCGGAGCGGGAAGCGGCCGCTCCGCCCCCGGCATGGCGCTGTCTCAGGCCGCTACCTCCGAGCCTGAGGAGCCATCTCCGCGCAGCCGGCAGCGGATGCAGGTCCCGGGGGATGGCGGGGAGGGAATGGAGCTGTGGGGAGCGGGGAGAGCGGGTCCGCTGGGAGAGGGGCTGGGGTGAGCCGGGGCT
>VXBW01001562.1:30638-40844 GCA_013400375.1 Thinocorus orbignyianus
GCCCCGCACCACCCCCGCCTCGCCCGACGGCTGGGACGGCGCTTGGGATGCGGAGAGCGACGGCAGCGATGCGGGGACGGAGGCGCCTGCGGTGAGTGCCCCGGGAGCTGGTGGCCCCTCGGGCTGCCAGCAGGCGGGGGAAGGCGGTGGCTTTGTGGGTCTGTGAAGTTTATAACAGAAGAGTTTTACAGCATCTTCCCACTTGGCACAACCCCTCTGCCTGTTCCCTTGCCACCTCTGTAAGCGGTAGCGTAAAACTTCGCTCTTACCCTTTCCAGCGTCTGAGGGATGAAAACAAAGCGCCCTTGCTGGCCACCTGAGCGTGTGTAACCCGGTAGCATCGGCACGTTGGTGTGCTGTCAGTAACCATCTTCCAGATGTTTTTATGCATGGACACAGTCATAAGATGCAGAATTTTTGTCAGTTTTCGTATTCAAGTCATCATTTCGACTTGCCAAGTTCACCTTCTCCTCCAAAAGTTAACAGTGACCTTGGGCTGTATGGTGTTTATGTGCAGTATTTGCCAGGTTGCTGAAGTTTTACATTGCTTATTGGTTCACTCCGGACTTGTTTTCATTCCACCGAGATTTTGATGAACTTGACCCTTTTTTGTAGAATTAATGCTAGGAGTAGGTTTTATAATGCAAGCTGGGACCCATGTGGACAAGTTTTGGGTATTGACAGAGGATCACCCCGGTTTGCATGGTATGTTTTTCTACAAGTCTGTCGAACCACTTCTGAATAATTTAGTCAATCAGTTAAGAGACTCACTTCCCAGAGCTCTGGGACTTCTTGTGTGCCCTGTAACTGTATGATTAAGAGTAATTGGCTTTTCTTTTTGTAGGAGGGATGCTCGCCGTTATCGGCTTATGAAAGGAAAAGGCTGAAGAACATTACGGAAAATGCTAAATTCTTTGCTGCTTTAAAGCTGCATGAGGTTTGTACAGATTCTGAGTAGCTTCAGACTGGGCTTTCTCCAGGTGGGATGGCAACTGTTCTGTCATCTCTCTCCTTGTGAAACCCTTCCCTAACAGTGACGTGGGTGAGGAAAGCCGTGGAAATGTCCTGAGACATCAGGGCTGCCCTGAGTGGGTGAAAAGGGCCTCAGTGGGGTGACCCTGGGGTGAAATGCTCTTGTGAAGGTGCTTGTGTGACTGTGGGACGTGCGGCAGCCTGCTCGCTTGTGTAACGGGTGCTCCTGCCTGGGGTGTTGAGCTCTTGGGTTGGGGATGCAGCTGGTTATCTAACGGCAGGGCTGGGGCTCTCACGGGGGCCTGGCTCCTCTCCTGGTGCTGGAGACACTCGTGGGGAGAGCCTGCAGGGTGTGCACTGCTGGAGTCCTTCCCCATGACCTGGCTGGTCAGGAGGATTCTTCTCGTGTTGGACAAGTTGTCTAGAAAGCTCAGGTGGCAGGATTTCAAATGCTGCCACATGAGTAGATCCAAACCTTTGCCTTTCTTTCTGCACTCATACTATTTATTTTTATTTTTAAAATCCATAATCAATCACTTCCCTGGTGCAGCAGGTGGTGAATTAGTGAGTTGCCTCCTTGAGTGCCCCTGTGCTCAAGGTCATTGTACCCAGCTGTGAGACCTGGCTGGGCCTGTCCAGTAGCCGTGAGGCTCTGCCACTGAGACTGAAATTGAGTGAAAATAACTCCTTTTCTTCCAGTTCCTCCCACAGAGGTCAGTAAAGACAAGGCTGGTACGTGGAAGTGAAGCGGGCACAACACAGCTCAGTGTTTAAAATACTGTTATAAACAAGTGTGATACAGTTCATTGCAGCCTTCAGATTATTGCGTTTTATGCGGGTTGATCTTTTATGCTTGTTATTTATATTTTTAATCTTTTTCTTTTTTCCCTTTAAGTCAGCTGCAAGACTTCGCCAAATTGCAACTAAAAGCCAGTCCCACGTCACCAAAAGGTAAAATAACTTTGTGTGAGGTTTGTGTCACCATTCCTTCGTTGTGTGTCTGCCCTGTTAGTGCTTCCCTCTGCACAGTCCTGGTGCTGGGGAGAGCTACTGAGGCATCTCCCTGTAAAGCTAAATGGGAATAACTGATTATCTCAAGCTGTTTGACTCCAGCAGCAGGTAACTCCTGGGTAGCGCCTCTCCTCTGCCAGCCTTTGGAAAGAAAATGACAGGGGAGATTGAGATTAGATTTTAGGAGGAACTTCTCTGCTGTGAGGGTGGTGAGAGCCTGGCCCAGGTTGCCCAGAGAAGCTCTGGCTGCCCCATCCCTGGAGGGGTTCAAGGCCAGGCTGGATGGGGCTTAGAGCAACCTGGGCTGGTGGGAGGTGTCCCTGCCCAGGGCAGGGGTTGGAACTGGATGATCTTGAAGGTCCGTTCCAACTCTGACCATTCTGTGAGTATTAATAACTTTTCCCTCGAATTACAGAATGTGTTCTTTTTCTGAGGTTTGTAGTAAGGTGTTTGGAGCCCATTTCTTTTTTCTGATGATGTTTTCGCACAACAGCTAGAGAAAGAAATGTTAAATGATGAAAACAAGTGATGGGAAAAGGCGTGAGAAAGAAAGAGAAGGGGCAGGAGAACGATGTGCAGGGGGTAGAGGAAGCAATTAGTGTAGAAGAGCAGACGTTTGGCAGTGCCAGAACAGTGCCAGGCAGAGCAGAACAACGAGCTGAGGTACAAACCAGGGTGAGATACGTGATGAAAGGAAGTGGGAAAAGATGAGTAGATCAATGAATGGAGGGATGAATTATAAATAAGGAGGGCTGGGGAGAAGAGTGGCAGTGGCAGCAGGTATTACAAGGGGAACAAAGATGCGGGACATAGGGATGCGCTGGGAAGTGCTGCTCCTGGTGATGGGCAGCGTGGCTGGAGGCAGGCGTAACCCTTGCCCTGCTGTGAGAGCTGGGCGTCGGGACCCACTCTGGAATCTGCTGCTTAGACCCAGAGGGCTCATGTTATTTACCCGTGTCTGTAGTTCTGGAATGTATTAATTGTTCTAGGGCTAAGCCTAAAAAGGCAGAAGAGGAGACGGTGCTGCGGAGGTCTATGCGCCTGCAGAGAGTGGAGCCCTCAGGAATTCCAGCAGCAGAGGTGCTGGCCCAGCTGGAAGCAGAGGAATATGTAAGATGGGGAAGGGTTAGAGGAAGGGCTGTCTGTGTGTGTGTGTGTGTGTGTGTCCAGCTTTACAGAGACGCTGCTGACTGGTAACACCCCAGCTGTTTATAAGAAGCTGAGCTTGTTGTAAAAGCCTTTAGAGGTTTGGGAAGGCGCGTTATACCCTGGCAATAAAGAAAGGTGAATTCTTTCACCTTCACGTCCCCCGAGTCACAGCCTTCCCATGGCCTCTCCCAGCCTTACCCCACGTGCGGTGGCTGGGGCTGATGGAACATGCAGTTTGGGCTCATCAGAAGGGGCCTGAGGTAAAACATTACACGTTTTTCAACAGCCCGTAGGTTTGAGCCGCTTTAAATTCAGGGTTTTATTACTCTGTTTTAATGTTATTTCACTGTAACTTTTGATCTGCTTTATTTTCCTTTGCAATATTTACTACCTCTTTGAAGTGGTTATATAGCAGTGAGTAAACATTCTGTTGCTCTGAGAGATGGGGATTTAAATCTTCCCTGGTGCTGTAGAATGAAGCTAAATCTCTGTAATGTAGTTCCTGAAGATGAGCTGTGCTGGGGTACCAGGGAGGAGAGGGAAAATCAGGGGGGAGCTGTTTGTCTTGGCTGTTGTGTTTAGTAAAGTTTTGTTTACCTTTTCAATAACATTTGATACAGACCTTGTTGTTGGTGTGTTTGTTTCTGGTGTTGGCATCCCTTTGTTCCCAGAGTATCTGGTATGTGGAAGGTAAGAATTGGCCCCGTTTGCAGTTGTAGTTGGTGTGAGTTACAGCAATTGCTAATGCCCTTCCAGCCCCAGGTTCCCGCCGGACCTTTGCCCATGGTTCCAGAAGATGAGGTGGAGAACAGTAAATTGGCAGAGGAATTATTGACTACGTGGATGAGGATAAGCGAGGTATTACTACTTGGTTATTTTGGGATAAAGGGATTTAGCTTGGGTTCTAAGGAATCTGATTCTGGGAAGCGTTTCCTCTCTGTAGATGAAAGCTAAGGATCCCAAGGAGCACACGTGTGACATGAAAAGGTAACCTGGAGACAGCAGCTGGAAGCTGGGTGTTGGCTTGTTCTCCTCCTTCCTTCAGTAAGGAAGGTGTTACCAATGCTGTGTAGGTACCAGGACAGCCTGAGCAGCATGGTCCTCAGCCAGGAGAACATCAGGAAGGTGGTGAAGTATCGAGTGTGTTCCATGGCCATCCACCCTTCCGAGAGCCTTCTCCTTGTGGCAGCCGGGGACAAGACGGGGCAGGTCGGGCTCTGGAACGTGGTGAGTTGTTGGGGTGCTCTGTTTGCTGCAGGATGGGTGCAGGGGGCTCGGCCTGGGGTGTTAGCTTGTCAGCCTCTCAGTGATATTTTAGGCTTTCCCCGTTCTCGCAGATACCACCAGGGTGTCTGTTAGGCTGAAGCTCAGCAGAATCACTGGAAGGGTCTGTCTGGTCCCTGGCAAGGCCATGTTTAACGGGAGGCAAGGTTGCACTGGTAGTTTTTGGGGGCAGTGTTGAAGAAAACGAATCACCAGCTGAAATAATACTATCAGTGAAGGTTAAAATTCCAGTTTACCCTTCAGAGATTGGGGCTCTAACGCTGGTACCCCTGTGGCAGTACCACAGCTGGGGTTTGGACAGTGAGGTGAATTGGATGCTCAGGTATGTGGTTTTGGAGTTTGTAGATTTTGGGAAACTGCAGGGAGTCGCTGTGTGTCCCAGGCACTGGAGATGAAATCGCTGTGCCCGTCTGTGTGCTGGCATGTATTTACTTACAGTGTCTGGAAAATACTGTAGGGCTGGGTGGTTTGGAAACTTTCGAGGGCTTTGCAGATAAAATGCACTTTAATTACAGCAGGGAATGGCAGCTCTTCCTAATTAGGAAACAGAATTCTGAAAGAGAGTAAATTCTTAGTGCTCTTCTGAGCTGAATTCCCTGTGTAGTGTGATTGCAGTTCTCCCTCCTGTGCCGAGGTGAAACCCCCTTTGCTCCGGTACAACATTGCCCTGAGTGAGCTGTGCCCGTGGCCTGTCACGTGTGCTGGCCACATGTCAGGCACCCCACGGTTCTCCAGGGCAGGCTGAGAAATTTGGGAAACCAGAGACTGCTTTGAGAGCTGCAGTGATGAACAGGGATAGCTGCAGTGGTCAGCAGCTGTGCCCAGTGAATCCCGGCTGTTTTCCAGAGCGGCAGGTCGGAGGAAGGCGCTCACACCTTCGTCCCACACAGCTTCTCGGTCACCTGCATGAAGTTTTCTCCCTGCAACCCCGCTCACCTGCTGTCCCTCAGCATGGAGTCCCTGCGCTGCGGGGACGTCACAAAGGCTGTCTTTGATGAGGTGAGTGCTCGGGCAGCTCCAGGCGCTCCGGGGACCTCCTGGGGGCTGCTGCTGGGAGGTTTCGGTCTCTTGCTGGTTGGTTTGTTAACACAGAAAGTTCAAGATTCCATTTCCCCAAGGACAGGTAAAGTAACCTTTAAATTAACATTGTAAAAACATGGGGGTGCTTCTACTCAATAAAAGGCAGTAGCAGCCTGGGCACTCTCTTCTTCCCTCCAACAGAGGCGGTTGCAGCTACTGAATTTAGTTTCATATCTTTGTACTTGAGCAGTATGTGCAGGGCCTTCTAACAATGATGAACAAGAGCGATTTAAAGAACTAAATCTTACCAAAAAAACCCCAACACAACAAAACCCCCAAATAAACCTTGTAAAACAACATAAAGCACGAGCTGGCTTTGAGTGAAATACTGTGAGTGTCTCCTGGTGAGCCAGGCAGCTGCTGAGGAGCTTCCCGGGGCTCGCTGTGCTGCTCTGACAGATGCCTCTGCCCTGACCAGCCCTCCCCCGCGGGAGGACAGAGCAGCTGAGGCACTTCACAGCACTTTTTCCCCCAACCCTTCCAGGGGCTGCAGTTCTGATGGGGAGGGGGGTGGGGGGTGGGGTGTTGGGTCGGTAGTAACTTGGTGTGTTTTGAGGAGCAGTTTCAGCTACATGGGACTTTTTCTGTGCCCAGCTATGCAGAAGTGAAGAAGAATTGTCTTCCTTTGACTTCTTGGACGATAGTGCCAGCAGCGCCATCACTGGGTGCTGGGGTGGCAGCGTGGCTGTTGTGGACAGACGGGCCCCAGGGACATCTCCAGAGCTGTCTGCAGACATCGGCTTCAGGAGAGTCAGGACGGTCCATGTTCACCCCGTGAACAGACAGTACTTCCTCGCTGCTGGCTCGGTGTAGGTGGCTCAAACCCAGCTGTAGCTTCCCAGTGCTCTGAGGGTTGTCTCTGCGCCCCTGGCTGTGAATGGAGCAGCTGGAGGAGGAGCAGCCCCCGACAAGGGGCTTTGCTAACCCCAGTTACAGCCAGAGCTTTCCTTCTCTATTTAGAAAACAAGCTTTTTGTTCTTGGCAGGATTTGAGATGGGCAGTAATTTTGACTTTTGTTTGTGGTGATGGGTACAAAATGGTCTGATGATGGAAGATTTTACTGAGCTGTTGGTTTGGGCTGGGTTTAGGGCTCTGGAAATCACGTGGAGCCTCTGGCCATGGCAGGGAGTTTGTGCTGCTGACAGCAGCTTCTGAACACAGCTCGCAGGAACCCTGCCCTGTCTCGAGTGTGTTTTGGTAAATGGAATATAAGAATATGCTTATTCTTATAAGGATATTCTATTTATGAAGTATTATATAAAGAATATTATATATAAAAGAATATTATAGATATACTCCAGCTCTGGAGTCCTCAACAGAGAAAGGACATGGACCTGGTGGAACAGGTCCAGTGGAGGCCACCAGGATGCTCAGAGGGCTGGAGCANGTTCTTTACCTGTCACCTCGCTCAGAGCTGCCTGTGCTGCCTTGCAGGGACGTTTGCGTTTACGATGTTCGGTGCCTGAAGGCGAGTGGGACCCGGCCTGTGAGCTCTCTTCAGGGACACACCAAAAGCGTGGCTTCTGCCTATTTCTCCCCGGTGACGGGGAGCAGAGTGGTGACCGTGTGTGCTGATGACATGCTGAGGTGGGGGGGGAATCAGCTTCATGGAAAACACTGACTGGTGGGGGGGTTATTATTACTTATCTGCATTGCCCGTCATTGGGAGCTTCCTGCCTTTATCGCCACTTTTAAAAGTGATAAAGATTTTCTTGCATTGACATTTTCAATGTTGCATGGTTTTTTGGGGGTGGTTTTTCCTAATTCCCATTTTCCTGAAGAATATTCAGCAGGGAACAGTAAAACACAGAGGTGCTCTTGGCCTTGAAAACAAATGAACAAAAAAAACCCCAACCCAACAAAGCCCCTCAAATCAAGCGACCAAAAACCAGCCTCCAAGGTCTCCCAGGCTGAGCCCCCCAACTCTCTGCCCTTGAACCCCTCCAGGGATGGGGCAGCCAC
This sequence comes from Thinocorus orbignyianus, assembly GCA_013400375.1. NCBI lineage: Eukaryota > Metazoa > Chordata > Aves > Ciconiiformes > Thinocoridae > Thinocorus > Thinocorus orbignyianus. The sequence continues at coordinate 38,097 of VXBW01001562.1, forward strand.
AGCTTCTCTGGGCAGCCTGGGCCAGGGTCTCACCCCCCTCACAGCAGAGCAGCTCTTTCCCAGATCCCATCTCAATCTGCCCTCTTCCAGGTTACTGCTCATAGAAGGGCTTTCAGAAAGGACAACCTTCAATTCTCCCTTTAATTGGAGCAAATCCAATTAAAGCAGCAGATTTCACAGTTGCAGTGGGATGCTGGTGCTCAGGAGCTGATGTCCATGCCCTTCCTTACCATGTTCCAGACCCTCTGTGTGCTCTGGCTGGAGCTGGCCCCTGCGAGGGGTGTTGGGAGGAGAGAGCTGCCTTGTGCCACACGTGTGTGCCCTTAACCCCCTGTTCTCTGTTCCAGGGTCTATGACACCTCCTCTTTGTCACCCACGGTCGCAGCTCTCAGCACCATCAGGTGAGTGGAGGTGCTGGGGCTGAGGCCAGTCCTGGCTGTGGCCGTGTCTCTAGTGCTCCCCACAGCCCCTGGGTGACAGGAGCTGGAGCAGCCCCAGCGCCCTCCAACCTGGGAGCTCACCCTCGTCCCCACGGGTGCCTTTTCTCCCCGTGGCATGGCTGGGGCACGGCTGCTGTGAGCCCACGGGGTAGCTGTAGTGGTGTCTGAACTGAAAAGTGCATGGTTTGGGGAAAAAAATCTCAACGAGGGGGTTGTAGAGCCAGGGGGTGAATCGCTGCTGGGGCTGTTTGCTGAGGGGCTGGAGCTGGGTTGGAAGTTGTTAGTTTGTGGTTTATTGATGGATGGATGTTTGTCCTGTTTATACTGATGTGTGTGGCTCTAAAGTGTAACTGCTGTGACAGAGAATCATGCCCAAGTACCCTCTGCTTGAGCCTTTTGCTCTGTATCCCTGTCCCATCCCAGGCTGGGGGTCACTGGGAGGGTGTGAGCAGCGGGACCTGCCCAGTGTGGGAACTGCTGGTGGTCTCGGAGGCGAGGAGATGGGTTTAAGCAGCCAGGGCATAAGTGATGGTACTTAAATCTTTGGTAAGAGGAATGTTCATCTCCTTTTCCTTTTTCCTTTTCCTTTTCCGTGATGGTTTCCCTGAAGGCACAACAACAACACGGGGCGCTGGCTGACGCGGTTCCAGGCAGTGTGGGACCCCAGGCGGGAGGACTGCTTCGTGGTGGGCAGCATGGCCCGGCCCCGCCAGGTTGAGCTCTTCCAGGACACGGGGAAGCTCCTGCACACCTTCACCAACCCCCACTGCCTCAGCTCCGTCTGCTCCATCAACGTCCTCCACCCCAGTCAGAACATCCTGGTGGGCGGCAACTCCAGCGGCCGCCTTCATGTGTTCAAAGAAGAGTGAAAGTGGCTCCGGGGGTGGGGTGGGGTTGGTTTGGTTTGGTTTGGTTTTTCTTTTTGCATTAAATCTGTTGAACCCTCAGAAGTTGTTTCCGAGCAAGCTGTATCCTCTCAGGACAAGAGTATATTTTAAAAGCTGTAAAATACATCTGACAGACAGACTACCTTTGGCCTTCCCGTCCTCGATTGAAAGCAGGATTAACCTTTTTTCCTTCATTTTTTTTACAGTTTGTACCAAAATAGCAATTTTTTCCCCCAGTACTGAATAAACTCTCACAAAAAAGGAAAACCCCTGGCTCAGGCAAGGCGCTGATTAACGGTTTCCATTAGGGAATGGGGGGTGATTGCTCTCTGCCCCCCTGAGGGGGGCTTCTGGGGGGGGTTCTGGGGTTCCCACCATCTCTTTGGGGAGCAGGTGCTCGGTGTCCCCCCCCTCCCGGGGCAGAGGGAAGGTCTCGGGTTGGAGAACTGGTGTCACTGGGCCCAGTTTCCAGGGAAGCCCTGTGGTTCTGAGGGAAACGGGGAGTTTTTGGGGTTCTGGGTGGGGGCTGCACCCACGAGCCCCAGGAGGGACCCCACGGGAACAGGGTGTCACTTACTCAGGTGACAAGTTGGTGCTGACACGGCAAGTCCTGAACAAAGCCCAGACCAGCGCTGGCCGTCGTGATATTTAAATATTTATTTAAATTTAAAAATACTTTTCATGGCACCAATGATCTTTATGCTAACTAAGATATTGAGTATGTAGAAAAAGGTACAGTTTGAAGGAAAAAAAAATGTAACTCTTACAGTATTTGGCACATGAAAGGTTAGTTTCTAGATCCTTCTTTTTTTTTGTTGGTTTTTATGAAAACTAAGAAATTCACATTTTCAGGTACTTTACCACCTACTGCCTAAGGATGCAGTACGCTAGGACGAGAGTTGATGCTTTTTTCTGATAAAGAACCTACGGAAACAACATCTTGATAGAAAGACACAAGTAAAACTAACGGGGGGAGGGGGTGAAACACGAGACGCGATACGGGACGAAAGGAAGAAAACGGCCGATGGGGAAGAGGAAGAAAACCCCAACAAATCACCGCTTCTGGTGGTGGTTTTGCAGTAAAACGGGTGGGACCTGCGGAGGAACCGCGCCTCCAGGGAAAGCTGGAGGGCTCCAGGGTGTTGGGACATTGCCAGGACATCAGCAGGGACGGGGTGTGGGGACAAGGAGGGGGACACACGCTGCGTCTTTAACCCCGGGGGAGAGACATTTCAGGGTGGGGAGTCCCACGCGCTGCATAGAGACACCAGTGACCACGGGCTGAGGTAGGAACACTACGCTAAGAGCTAATTCTGCGGCGTTGCATAAAACAGGGTCTCACGTGGAAGAAAACAAAAACAACCAACCCAACCCATCCCCCGCCTCCTGGCAGCGCCCCGAGCCTCTCCTGACACCCACCC
>VXBW01001562.1:44454-76120 GCA_013400375.1 Thinocorus orbignyianus
CCCCCCCCCCGCCGCCATGGGGACAGAGCACCGGCCGCCTGTTGTTGTTTGTGGAGCCCACAGCTCGTGACCGCGGTGGTGACGCTCGCACACCCGTGTGACTCGTCACCGGCAGCCGCGGGCTGTCACTCCGGGCTGCTGGCAGGGGACCTGGGCTTGTCCCCCATCCATCACCAGCACGTCTGCTGGGAGGTGACAGCCACCACCATGAGCTGGCTGCCCACAGGCAGCCGTGGGGGTGCAGGGATGGGGTGGGGGGCAGAAAGTCACCCTGAGGGGACTGCCCTGGGACAACCAGAGGGTCCCCAGCAGCCCCGGGCTGGGGACTGGGGATGAGCTCGCCCGGCGGCACTGCTGGAGGTGGCTGCAGCCCACAGCGCCATCCCTACTTCGTTATCCTCATGGATTTACTTCCCCGCCAGCACAGCCCTCCCCACCATACCCCTGCGCCCCAAAGAGGCACAGCGGGGTCCCCACACAGCCCCAGCCCCAGGTGGGACCCCGGGACAGGCACCTCCTGCCCACCCTGGAGTGGTGGATGAGGAGCTGTCCTTGGGGGCCGCGTGTAAGGGAGTGAGGGCTGGTCAGGAGGGGATGGCGGGAGCTGCAGCCCCATCCTGGGGGAGATCTCCCGCCAGAGCAGGACCCTCAGGGTCTACAAATAATCTTGGAGGCAGCAACAGTTCTCGTTTCTATTGATTCACCACCCAAAAAACGTTTGACACCCACTCCCAGGGTGACAGCCCGGCGCTGTGCCACAGCTCAGCATGTTGGGCAGGACCAGGGACCCCCCACCCAACCAACTGCCCCCCCCGATATTTCCAAATAAACCCACAAACGTGGGACTTGTTCCTTGCCGTTTTCCCAGCACCAGGGGCAGGCAAGGGGGAGGACTGGGCAGTTCTGCCCTTGCAGCCCCCCGTGTGCCAGGGAGGGTGGCTGGAGGTGGCGGTGGCCGGGACCAGTGGGTCCCCAGTGCCACCCGGCTTGGCGGGGGGACAGGTTTGGGTGTTTCCCTGGCACCAAAGCACCTCGGCATGGCGTTGGCTTCCCGAAGGGTGAAGGGAAGGGCCGGGCACCCATCCCACTGCATTCCCTGTGCTTTGCCACCTCCTGGTTGTAAATGCCCTCCGGATTCCTCTGACTCAGCCCGGCTTAACACCAGCCCCGCTGCGGGCACCGGGGGCAGCCATGGCCATAAGAGCAGCAGAGGAATAAAGGTGTTCTCACCCTGACAGCTGTGTCTGCCAAGGGGACACGGAATCACAGTATCACAGAATGGTCAGAGTTGGAAGGGACCTTAAAGATCATCCAGTTCCAACCCCCTGCCCTGGGCAGGGACACCTCCCACCAGCCCAGGGTGCTCCAAGCCCCATCCAGCCTGGCCTTGAACCCCTCCAGGGATGGGGCAGCCACAGCTTCCCTGGGCAACCTGTTCCAGTGCCTCACCACCCTCGCAGCAAATAAGTTCTTCCTAAAATCTAATCTCAATCTCCCCTCTTCCAGTTTAAAACCATTACCCGTTGTCCTATCAAACATCACCCCTGTGGCACCTGAGGGGGTGAGCACCCTCCAGGGCAGGTGGCAGCAATGGGGGTTCCCCTGCTCATCAGAGAGGGGTGCCAGGGTGTCCCCCTAGACCCAAGTTTCCCCCCACCTGCTGGCTCCACGGGACTGCCATAAAAAGCGAGAGAATCTGGAAAAAGCTGTGTCCAGCTCCAAAACTGATCATAATGAAGGTTGATGGTTGGACTAGATGATCTTAAAGGTCTCTTCAGGTGGGGCCAGCCGGAGCCCCCAGCCCGCTCCCCGCGGCACGGTGCCCTGCACCCCACATTCCCACACCCCCTCGGGTCTGTGGCCGTGGGGACCCCCTGGGGACACCCCTGCTGTCGAAGAGCCCAGAACTGGCACAGCATTACCTGGCACGAGGGTGTCCCTGGGGCCATGGGGTGCATCGTGGTGCAGGTCGGGGAGAGCCGGGAGGAGCGGCAGAGCCCCCAGAGCCCGGGCCAGCAGCCGCGGCCCCAGGGCCAGCACCCGGACCCGCACCACCCGGCAGCAGTGGTTGATGAGCCGCAGGTGGACGCTGACTTTGGTTTTGATCTTCACCAGGCACTTCACCATGGTGGCAGGGGCAGTGGGGCACTGCGGCGAGCAGCGGGGACGGCTGCTGGCCCCCCGGCACGGCTGACGCAAGCCGGGCTGGTGCTGCTGGCCCCGGGGCCGGGGCTATTTTGGGCTCCCGAGATGAAGTGAGAGGGAAGAAAAGCAGCTGCTGGGGCAGGGGTGGTGCTGGGAGCCCTTGCCAGCTCCCGCGATTTATTGCAGGAGGGTAATTAATGCTCCTGCCGCGTCCCAGCAGCATGTGTGGGAGGTGGCCACTGCAGGTGACCCTGGCTGCAGGGGCTGCCACAGCTGCCCCACGGGCTCCTGACCCAAAAACCAGTGCAGGCGTCAGCCCCAGGCTCCCTCCATGGCCAGAAAGCCCTTTCCTGCTCCGAGGGTCCCGTTCCTGTGGGTGGGCAGTGTTTGTAGTGCTGTGCTTCCACCCCAGGGCCCCGTTTGGAAGAGCAGGGCGGGGGATGGCAGAAGGGGGCTGTTGGGGACCTTCAAAGCCTGGCTCAGGGCCCTCGGGGCCACCCACAGCCCTTGGCTCCATTTCCAATTCAACCTGAATTAACGTTGCTGAGGAATCCTCCGCTGCTTTGCCTCTGTGCTGGAAACCTCTGACCCAAAACCCACCCTGGGCTCAGCTACGGATGCCAAACCAGCTGCCAACATCTGGTGACATCCCCACCCTGCCTGGGGACACGTCAGGGACCTTCTCTGCCCCGGTGTGCCCACATCAGGGGCTACAAAATCCCTGTGTGTGTGTGTGTGTGTGTCTCCTTCTCGTGGGTGTGTGTGTGCACAGGTGCCCCATGCCCTACCTTCCATGATGGAGATGTGGACAGCTCTCCTGCGGGTGCGGGGCACGCTGCTCAGCCGGGGGCCGTGGGTGATTGAGGGGCAGCTCCGGCTGGGCACCAGCCCTGCCCTGGAGAGGAGAAGGGGGATGGTGTCAGAGCCCCAGCTGGTGGCAGAGCCCCCGGGACCGCAGCAGCTCTGCCCTCCAGCAGCTCTGCCCCCCGGCTCTTACCGGTGAATCTCGGGGGGCTCCCTCTTGATCTTGGTGCTGGACTCCATCACCTCCTTCGCGACACGGCCACTGCGGTGGGTGAAGGACAGCAACATCAGGATGTGACCATTGCACCGGTCAGCCATGAGGTCCCCCCATGGCACCTCCACACCCTGGCAGAGCCTGGCCCCCTCCCCACTACATGAGCCAGTGGGGGGGGTCTCCCCACGGCTCCAGGGGGAAGCATAGACATATTTGCTGGAAATAAGGGGGATGGGAAGAGCAGGGAAAGGCTGGGCTGATGCTTCTGCCACTACGTTCTGCTCTTCTCCTGGCATGAGATGCTGGACATTGTGGGGGTCACCTCCCTTCTTAGGGGGACACAGGCCATGGGCACCTGGGCCCTCCCATGCCAGCAGGAGGGTACCAGCATCGTTCACCTCCCCACTGGGGATGCGCTGGGGTCCCTCGTCCTGCAGAGCTTTGAGGTCTCAGGTCCAGGTTCTTGCTGCAGGGCCAGTGGAGAGCAACACCCCCCCAGGAACACCCCAAACCTCCTGTCCCCTCCCCTCCTCCACTCCTGTCCCTCCAAAACCCTGCCGTTCTGTGGCTGGGCAGAGGGATGCCGTGACACAGGGAACAAAGCCGTGATGGTCTCACTGAGGTGACTGTGCCACAGTGGGAGGGAGGACCTCTGGTGACAGGAGGACCCTCAGAAGTCCTCAGACCACTGCAGCCCTGACCTGCTCCCCAAAGCGCGTCCAAAGGAGCATCCCAAAATAGATCCAGTAACTGCTACTTACTGTCATCATTTACCTGTATCGGAACCGGCTTCCCTTGAAGAACAAGTTGCTGCTGGACACCGTCCGGACCTGGCTTGACTTCTCCAACCTGCAAAGGCACCAGGGGCTGTGTGAGCACCCTGCGTGCTGGGGATGGGGACAGGCCACTCTGCTGATGCTGGATTGGCATCGTTGCCACCAGGCAGACCCTGGCATCAGACGGAGGGAGCCAAGAGCCGCTGGCAAATGGCAGCCAGGCCAAACTACAGCAGCAAAGCCCTGGAGATGCCAAACACCACCAGGAATGAAACAAGCCACTGGCAGCCATGGGGTGGCACCGGCTGGTAGGACAGGAGCACCTGGACCATCACTGTTGGCAGCCCTCTTCACCAGCACAGCACGTCCCTGCCAGCAGCAGGAGTGCTGCCCACCCTGTGCCCAGGGGCTGCGCTGCCAACGGCCTCCCCGGGAACTGGGAGGGGGCTCGGGCTGCAACTCACACCAGCTTCCCCAAGGCCACCAGTGAGTGCTGCATGTGGGACCCGTGCTGGGCTGAGGGTCTCCAGGGGCTAAAACCCCTCCATGTGGCAGGGGTGCAGGACTCAGCCCGTCCCAGGCAGGTTGGCACTCTGGGGACAGTCAGGCCAGCGGTGGGTGGCACTGCCAGGAGGGACAGTCGTGCCACCTCCTCATCCCCGGGGAACCAACCCCTCACCCCGGGAGCAGCCCAGCAGCACCACGGTCCACTCCACCCCGGTGAACAGCCCAGCAGTAATTTACTGACATGATTAATCATAAAGAGATTTGTAAAGCAATATTGCAATTTCATTTCATGTTAATGTAATGAGAAATGAAACCTGCTGATTGCAGCTGCTGATTGCAGTACTCCCAAAGAGAATACATCACACGCTTTATCTCCCATCTTGCTGATTAAAATAAAACTCATTAGGAAGCACAAAGCAGGCTATTTTCCAGCACCAACAGGAGCAGGGTGGGAAAACCAAACCCTTCCACCTGGTGCCTCCCCTGACCCTTCAGCAGCCAGAGCCCGGGACCTTCCACTTTCTGACAGCCCAATTAGCCAATTAATTAGCCACAGCAGGGGCAGAGAAGCTGAGGAGGAGCAGAGTGAGCCGGGGAGCCCAGAGCTCCTGGGGAAGGACAGAAGAGCCGAGACCCCCAGCCAAGGGGTCCCCCAAAGCCAGGCAGCGGCAGGGACGGTCCCTGGTGGCTGCGCATCACCTCCCCGCTGCCTTCACTGTTTCCCATGAATAATTAACTTCTTCCCAAAGAGCTCAGAAGCAGATTATTTCTCAAAGTTTCTGAGCCTTCCCCATTAAAAGGCAGGCTTTTCCAAAGGCAGGCTTTCCAAAAGGCAGGCTTTTCTCAAGCACCCCAGGGCACCGGCTCTACTCCAGCGGGGATTGTAGTGCTGGGTTCAGCACAACCAGACCCTGCCAAGCCAGTTTGAAAATCCATGCCCAAATATTAGGTCAGAAAACACTCCCTCAGTTTTGCCGGTGTCCGTCCCTGCTGCCTCCTACACTGGCAGCCCCCGAACATCTGCCTGCACCGCCTGGCTCCAAAAACACTGCCAGTAACAGGGAAAATGGTAAAACCCAGGTGCTGCTGCAGGGCGGGACTTGCTCCACTTGCTCAGCATTAAAATTCTCATCTACAATTAGTTCTAATTCCCTGACCAAAGATTTTGCCCAGGGTCAGCGGTGCTTTTGGTGGCTGGTGACTGACTCTGTTGGGGCCACTGGGCTGGGGGTGCCTGAACCCAAGCCCCTGGGGGGTGCCATGTGGGGCAGCCCCCAGCCCTGGGGAGGACACAGAAGAGCCCCCCCCAAACCCAGATAGATGCCCTGGAACTTACTTGTAGAAAGCCTGGTTTTCTATCCCACACTTCCAGAGGTGCTTGCAGGCTTCTGGTGTCGGGGCAAAATAGGTGAGAACAANAAAAAAGTCATGCTGATGGCTTGCATGGGAGCCAATTCCAGCCAGAGGTTTTTGGCCTGATTTCATCCACCAGAGCTGGCCGAGGGGAACGGAGGTAACAAAGAACCACAACAATCCCAAAGGTGGCACTTGGTGGGGGGGGGGGACGACATGGGGTCCCGGCTACTGCTGAGGGCAGGGCTCTGGCCACAGCACCGCCTGGTGCTGACCCGGCATCCGTGGGCTCTAATGCCTACAGCAAGGTGCCAGCGGGAGCAGGGAGGTGACCCCAGTGCTGCCACCAAGCTGCAGCCCCTGCTGCCACCCTGCCCGTGTCCCCGCACGGCAGCACGGGGCGATGCCACCGCCACGGGCACTGGGATCCTGCAGGAACAACGGCCAGGGCAGCGCCTGGGAAGGAAAAGCACTCACCTCTTTCTGACTTACGTACAAATAGAAAGTCTTCCCTTCGAATTTCATTTTGGTCACCTCGTTCCTGAAAGGACAAGGGACAAAGGGAAGGTGAGGGACACCCCGCAGCCTGGCCGATGGGGACAGCCCCCACCAAAGCGCCCATGGGGAGCAGCTGGTCACAAGCTGGTGTTCGGGGGGGGGCAGCCTCAAGATCCTGTTTTCCATCCCTGGGAGGTGCCCTGGGGTGGCGAGAGGAGCCCTGGCTCAGAAACCAGCAGCTGGAAAAGGGGGATGTCCTGGGGAACGCTAAGGGACAGAGTGGGATACCCCAGAGCCCCCAGGACCTTGGCACAGGGGCACCAAGCCAGGTGGCGATGCCACCCTGAGGGGTACACTGGCCAAAAGCCTGGCACCCAGCAAAGAACACTGCCAGCGGGCTCAGAGGGGCTGCGGAGGCTTCTGGGGGACTCGGTCAGCACAGGGACGATGATGATAATGATGCTTGATGTCAACAGACATAGAAAATAAGTCTGGGGGCAACAAAGGGACTGGAGGGAGGGTGCAGCTCACGGAGCCCCTGGGGGCTGCCCGGGTTTAGGGGCCAGGGCAGGAGTGACCCTGGAGCCAGAGTGTGGTGGCAGCCAGGCTCCCGGGCTGCTCCACGGGTGGGACAGAGCGAGAAGTGACACCCTGAGCCCACACTGCAGGCTCCACATGGTCTCTGAAGAGTCCTGCTGCCCTGGCAGCCCGAGGGGACCCTTTTTCCCCACTGCAGGTGTCCAAGCTCACAGCTGCGCTGGTGCAAGCGTGTGTGGGGCACGGGGTGGGTTTCCCAGCTGCCCCTCCATGTCTCCACCCAGGTGGGCGCTGGGTGCAGTCCCCGACGGGCACATCACCCTGCCCTGGTGCCACATGAACACCAGGGAACCACTCGGTGCTGGGATCGCCCCCACACCCCACCAGGAGCCCACCCAACCACCTCCCAGAGGCGACGTGGGGCACCCACGGCCCCAGCCCCACTCATGGCCGGGCACCGTGGGCCGTGTGGGGTGGGAACTCACCACTTGATGAAGTGAACCCTCTTGTTTCCCTGCAGAACAACAAAGCCAAAGGGAGTGAAGGCCAAAAACGCTGCGTTCCCCGACACATCCTGGAAGACAAGAGCAGAATGTTGCCCACCTGGTGAAGGTCACACATCGCCAGTGACCCTGGGCACTGAAGGCAGTGTCCTCCATGCCAACCACACCAGTGGGATGCTCCTGGGGGGTTCATGTGGGCCGTGACACCCCAAAAACTCAGCAAAACCCACCATTGAGTAATAGGGCAGCAAGTCTGGTGGTGCTAACGAGGAGAAACCACAGCACAGCTCCCTTCTGCTTACTGGTGAGGAATAAAGAGCGGAGGCAGTGCCTCGCCAGCCCTTTCACTAGTAATTAAGGCAGAAGAAGGTAAAACCCCGTCACACTCCACTCCCCTCGGAGCCCTGTGCAGCCCGTGCAGCTGGGCGGCAGTGAGACAGCCCAAAACCAATAATTAGTGTCATGTACGGAGCAAGGCAGCAGTTTAACTTAATCATAACGTCTAGACTCGGGGGAACTAATCATTAACTGCACTGGTATGCACGGAAAAACACAGATACACTCAGCTTCGAAAATACTACGAAACATCAGTAATGGTTAGATTTGCCCCGACTTTAATTTGGCTGGCAGGTATCCCAGTGGCTTGTGGAGGATGCTGAGCTGAAGGGAAGGTGGTGCCAGGCTCAGGATTTCTGGGGCACTGGGCAGAAAGAGCAGGTGAGGAATTCTCCAGAGGCGGTGGCAGAAGAGGAATGCCAAAATCATCCAAAATCCATCTTAACCTGTCGAGGGTGAGTGGCCACCCTGAATCCCAAACCCGTGCCCTGCACAGGGCAAGCTGAGAATCCCCAGACTCATGGTGCCTGAGTTGCAGAGCCCTGTCCCACCGAGGAAGGAGATTTTGGTGCATCTTCACAGAAACCACTCCGGGAAACTTTGGGGAAAGGGAGAAGCAGGGTCTCAGAGAGGGATGTATCCTCCAGGTGGGTACAGAGCCCCCAGCCCAGCCCACCACCGGCACCCCAACCCTGCTATGGCTGATGCTGCAGCCCGGGGCAGGTTTATTTGCCATAATTGTGTATTTAAGTGGCATAATTCAGTTAAAAGCCCCAGGGGAGCACGGAGCAGGCACTGCCCTTCCAGTAAAATTTTCCCCCTGCTTTGTGTCCCGCATCCATCTGCACGGGGTGGGGTTATAAAGGAGCAGGGAGAGCTGGACGACATCTACAGTGGATAAAACATGTTTTTCAGACAGCAAACTGGATTAGGGGCCAGGGAAGAGCAGGGCGATGGACTCTCTCCGGCAGATTGATGCCTGTTTGTTCCTCAGACACATGACTGACCCTGTTCCTGCCTCCAAATTACATGCCTTGGCAGGAGATGATCAACCGCTGTCTGTTATAGCTGTCTGCACGGGCAAGCGCTCTCCTGCCGCTTCCCTGAGGAAGGATTTCAGAGTATTCACCCCCTCAGCCTCCCCTCTGCACACACACACACTCGGGGCTGGATTTTCGGGTGACAACTGGCTCTGCCAGGGATGGGTCAGTGGCAGCTCCACAGCCTGGGACCGGCTGGAGACAGGATCCAGCGCAAGGAACAGCGTCAGGAAAACGGCTTTACCTTGCAAGGGTGCGGGTCAACCCCATAGGTCTCCAGAGTCTGGGCTTTCCTCAGGAAATTCAGCTCTGAAGTAGCCGGCGTCTGCCCACTGCAGGAGGGGAAAAGGGGAAAAAACCCCAAATAGTCCGTGGGAGCCATGGATGTGAACGTCAGCCCCTGGCTGCAGGTCACAAGTCGTGGCCCCTTCCAGTCACATCCCTCAGCAGGAGCCCAGCTCCCAAACCCAGCCCCTCGCGTCCCACCACCCCTGTCCTGAGCAGATCCCTCCCGCTAGGCCAGCGCTGCCAGAAAGGACCAACCTGAGGGGGATCTGCAGAATTTAGGGCTGGATTTTCCATATACAGCACCGGCACTTCTTCGGGGAGGAGGAACCGGGAGTTTGCCAGGCAGACAGCAGCAGCCCATGGCACCCAGGGGTGGCTCTGCTGGGTTTTTGGGGGGCACAGCATCAGCCCATGGCACCAAGGGACGGCTCTGCCGGGTTTTTGGGGTTATGGCAGCAGCCCATGGCACCAAGGGATGGCTCTGCTGGCTTCTGGGGGTTCAAACCCCCCCATCCTCCCCGGGGACAGGCACAGGGTGCCCGCTCAGGACATGGCACCGCCAGCACCACGGGAGGACGGGGCTTTGGTGACAGTCTCTCACACCTCCTGTCCCCAGCACTGGAGGGGAGATGGCAGGGGGACCTCTGGGGGACAGGGGGGGTGCTCACTGTCCCCATTCCACTGGGGGAGTCTGGGGCTCCCCGAGTTGTGCCGGCTGTGCCAAGAGCCATGAGCAGGAGAAACCCCCTGGCCTGACCCGGGGCAGGAGGGATTGGGGCTGATTTTGCTGCGTTTTTTTGTATATTGTATTTTTTGTGTATTTTTTTGATTTGCCTGCCCTTCCTGCGGCTTGCCCTTGGCCACCCCATCACAGTTCCCTTGCAGCCAGTAGAGGTTTGGCCGGACACAGCAGCTCCTGTCGCAGGGAGCTTTGCTGCGATGCCTCGATGCCACCCAATGACCTGCATCCCCAAAGCTCGGTGTTTCTGCTGCCACCAGCCCTGCCAAGGGCACTGCTGGATCCCACCAACCAGAGCCCTGAGTGCTCATCCCACGGCATGGCTGAAAATCCCCAGGAGAGGTAAAAATCAGCCGAGCAAACCCTCCCGCCCAGCCAGACCCCAGCCCCACCTCAGCTCCGACTTGTGGATCTCTGCGATTTTCCTCTCCAGCTTCTCCGAGTGTTTGGGGAAGAACTGGAACTTGGAGCTGTAGCCCTCTGGGTGCTTCCCTGGGTCATAGTCCCCGATCTCAGCTGGGGGGAGACAGAACTGGTCAGGAACAGCAGAACAACTGGTAAGGAACTGGCCCGCGGTGTGTGTCCCCTTCCCAGCACCCCCATCCTGGTATCCTCATCCCAGCACCATCATCTCTGTATCCTCATCCCGGCATCCCCATCCTGCTATCCTCATCCTGGTATCCTCATCCCAGGATGGATCCAGTTGGCAACCAGGAGCAGGGCCAGGGCTCAGAGCACCCCAGGAACACTGCTCCGACCCGGCCGAGCTTCCCATTAGGAAGGATTGTTTGTAAAGCATTAACTGCGTCCAACTAATTTCACCGTTTGCTCGGGAATCACCCGCCAGCAGATGGTCACTGTCCCAAATTTATTAATTCAAGCAACTTGCCAAGAGCCTGCCGGGAGCTGTGGCTGGGCACTGGCAGCCCTGCCGCCCCCAAGCCCCCCAGGGACACTCCCGCCCCGGTCCCAGCTGGGAGCAGGACAGAGAATGGACCCTGCTCACCCAGGGGATGTGACTGCGCCTTGAAAAAAATATAATTAGTTGAAAATCTGCAAAGCGTCAGCGAGAAAAACTCCTTCCCCCTCTTTACCTGCCCCAGGGAAGCGCTGCCAGCACAGGCTGCCCCAGCAGCGCTGCGGGGGGGCTGCCTGCCATGGGATTGATCCCCCCCAGAAAACCTGCTCCAAACCTGAGGAACTGCAGCCAAGGGGGAGCTGTCCCCAGGACATTCCCAGTGCCCCTGACCTTGAGACCAGGGTGCAGGAGCCCCCGAGAGAACCCCATTTCTGGGCTCAGGAACCATCTGCTCCCCCCTGGGACCGGCAGCCACCGGCGCTTCGCTGGGGCTGGTGTCTCCCAGTGGGATTGGAGGGATCCGGCTGATCCAGCAGCCTCTGCCACCGGGGAGGAAAGGACCTTGCTCTGATTTCATTCCCTGCAGCCTCAGGTCCTAACCGAGATGGAGATGATGAGACATTAATTTTCATGTTTCCTGCTCAAAACACTGATGGGGGAATGGCACCGGCGCTGCAAAAACACTCAAAAATGCTTTGGGGCTAAAACTTGTCTTTCTGGCTTGCTGGGGAGCATGTCCCTGGCTTCTCAGGGATGTGACCGCAGGCACCGGGGGACTGGGACTGGGCAGGATGAGGGGTCCAGCACCCCTGGGTGGGGATGCCCGCTCACATGCCTGGCATCATGGTACCAATGGCTTTTCCAACAGGTCAGGGCCACCAAACAGCCCGATGGACCTCACTGAGCATCACACCAAGTGTTGCCAGCCACCTTGGTGCTCTGTGTGCCACGGGGAAGAGCAGGCACAGCCCCACGGGCAGGGGAACGGGCAGGAGGCAGAAGGCTGTCAGAGGTTTTCCCACCTCCTTCCCCAACTCCACCAGCACCTCTGCCACTTGCTGACAGCAGCACTCCCTTTGCCAAGGCTGGGCAGCAAGGGATGAGCTTTCCCAAGGTTATCTCCATCCATCCCAGCAATTGGCAATGCTGCTGGGTCACCCCGGAGACCTCTGGGCTGCTGCACACCACAGCCCTGGCTCTTGCCGCAGCTACCGCTGGCCATGCACAGCCCCTGGGAGAGAAGCGCCAGGGGACGGGGGCTGGATTAGCCCAGGGGATGCCAACAGGGATACTGCCACCCCAAATGCCAGGGACACAGCTTGGGGAGCAGATGGCAGTGCCCACCATTGGTGCCCAACCTCCTCTCGCCCAGCACAAGGCACGAGCAGAGCCGTGAAGCCACCGCAGCCCTGCATGTATTCGAGGTGCAGTGATCTGTTGTAAGTGAAATAATGTAATCAGTACTTAGCATGAAAAGCAAATTTATCTTGTCAAAAAGCATTACCTTGAAGGATATAGGCAGCCAACAACGCAGCATCTGAAGTCTTGCAGAGGAGACGGCCGTGGTAGAGATCCCTTTTTATCTGCAGGAAGACTAAATACCTGAGGACAGAAGAGATAGTCCATTTATTAAGCAAAGTTTAAATTACCCAAACAGGCAATTTAGATGTGGAATATCTGCCGCGAGACACTTGCACTAACATTTCTCTCCGAGCAGCCCATTTATGAGACATTACACTTGCGAGGAGCGAACAAGTGCTAATTACAGGGCTGTTCCCTGGGCCAGGGCTGGTGCTGGGGCTCCGATCTCCGACATGGTACCTGGCCCGGGGCTGGCACCTGACCCCAGGGGCTGATGGGGGTCTCCACTGGCCCACTCCCCACTGGTGCGGCCACCGCAACAGGGCAGAGCTGCTGCAGAGACAAAGAGCTCCCTGGGGCAGGGAGATGCTGGGATGCACATTCCCACCATGGAAAACATGGAAAGGAGGAAACTCATGGGTGAAGTGGTGCCATTCCTGGTCCCTTCTGCCCACCAGCCCCTGGCATCCCCCATCTTCACCCAAAGGCAACCGTAAGCACCCCAGCCCATCAGGGGGCTGAGGGTGCCCAGAGATGATGCTCTGAAGGGGGTCTGGTGGTCCTGAGCCCACCAGCGACTGCTCTGCTACCCAGTCCTGCATCTTTGCCCAGCTTCTCCATATTTTCAGCTTCCCGTGATTTTCTCCATCCCCAGCTTTCCGTACTCTTCCAGGTCCCTGCATATGCATCTCCTTCCCTCCTTCCCCCTTGCTGATGATGACCACCATGTCACCCAGAGTGAGCCACCTCCTGCACTCGCCCATCTCCACCTCCTTCTCCACCTCCACCTCCATCTCCATCTCCATCTCCATCTCCANTTTATCCATCACCATCTCATTCTCCACCTCCTTCTTCTCCATCTCCATGCACCACAGCCCAACAAAAAAAATAAACTATGTTGGAAAATTACACATTCGAATAAATTTAAACCCAAGTGGTAGTCTGGGCTGAGTCACGTGGCAAGGCACTCAGGGAAACCTTTCAACAGTAAAAGGTAAGTCACAGAGCTGAAGGAGCAGAACGGAAACTGGAGCGCTTAGAAATGTGTTTAAATAACCAGACTCACACCCTGCAACACCTCAGTCACGCTTCATCTCTCAAATTTGTATTTATGATGAGATAAACCACTAATTTTCACAGATAAAATGTATTAAAGAGAAACCCAGATACTAAATTTTACTCAGTCCAGGGGAAAGTGAGTTTCAAGCCCAGGTTTCAGCCGCAGTGGCAGGCAGTGAGCAGGGGCAGCTGCACACACGCGGTGGGCTCCTCCTGCTGCGAGGAGGACCTGGGGGGGACCCATCTGTGGGGACTGTCAGACCCTGACCCCAGCCTGCCAGAGCCTGGGGCTGCAGAGCTCCACGCTCCCAGGCAAAGAAGGGGATGGAATCCCAAGAAGCCAAGGGAATCCCTCATTTAGGGGTCTCCTGCTCCCAGTGCCCCCCATCATTCCCAATGGTGGCCGGACGGACAAACCCTGCTGCTGCCCAAGCCCACCTGCGAGGGGCTGGAAGGGATGGAGACCCCAGCACAGACCTCATCAGAAACACATACCCGAGTGGGTTTAACCCTGCTGATCCCCCCAGCCCCCTCACGTGTTCCCCATGGAACTCTCCTGCTCCCTTCCAGCAGGGAAAGGCTGTCGCCCTGAGCTGGTTTTACAAACAAAACCCACCCAGCGTGTGCCAAAGGGGTTTGCCAAAGCCTTGCCTGTGCCTCAGAAACATCCCCTGGAAAAGGGAGCTGCCCGGGCAGCGGGGCATTAAAGACAGGAAATATTCCCGAGGGAAATATTCCCGAACCTCCCACCCTCCCAGGGTAAATCCCTGACCTGTATCTGGGTTCTCCAATTGCAGGTGTTTGCTAAGCTCTGATTAAAGCAAAGAAATGCAATGAAGATACCGTGTGGGCAGCCTGATGCCCACCTACGAGCTGCCGTCACCCCCGTGAGGGGCTCTGGCCATTTCCCATGGAAATGAAGTCCTGGTGGCTGGAGCAAAGGTTCCACGGCACGCTCCCTCCTGCCCACCCACACCTTTTCCATTACCTTCTCCCTAAAAAAGCCCTCACAAAGAAAACTAAGAATTATTTGCAGCAATAATGGGCAAAACTCCAGGGGGAAGATGCATAAGGCTCCAGCAAAGGTACCAGCCCGGCTGGCTCAGGCAGAGACCGACCCTCAGCCCCACGGCGGGTGGGGGGCTCCGGGCTGCTGTGCCCCCAAGATCCACAGCCTCAGCCTTTTTTTTTCCCGAAGCTGCAGCGATTTCTCGGCGAGTGCTCCTCGCGTCCTTCCTTCTGGCAGGAAGAGCGGCACAAAGAGTCCCTAAAGATAGAAACTCCGAGAAGCGCTGTCAGGTCTCTGCAGCGCAGTGTGCCACCCACTGCTCCCACAGCCTTCACGCCCCTTTGGCTAAAAATGGCATGAAGTTCAACCAAGCCAAGTGCAGAGTCCTACAGCTGGGATGTGGCAATCCCAGGCACAAATACAGGTTGGGCAGAGAATGGCTGGAGAGCAGCCCTGAGGAGAAGGACTTGGGAGTGCTCATGGATGAGAAGCTCCGCACGAGCTGGCAGTGCGCGCTGGCAGCCCAGAAACCAACCCCAGCCGGGGCTGCATCAAAAGAAGTGTGAGCAACAGGTCACAGGAGTGGATTCTCCCCCTCTGCTCTGCGCTTGTGAGACCCCACCTGGAGTCCTGTGTCCAGCTCTGGAGTCCTCAACATAGAAAGGACATCGAACTGTTGGAACAGGTCCAGTGCAGGGCCACCAAGATGTTGGGAGGGCTCGAGCAGCTCTCCTACGAGGACAGGNGTGGCTAATTGCTTCCAGGGGACAGCAAGGGATCCGGAGATGCTCCAGCCCTTCCCAAGGGAACGAGCACATGTGATGACACCCTGAGCGAGGGATGTGCTCGGGCAGTGGCACTGACAGCTGGCACAGAAGCGGCAGGTACCACCCTGCTGCTCCTGCCAAACCCACCTCCGTGTGCTGGTCAGGACCGGAGGGTCCCAGCTGGAAGGAGGAATTTAGGGGGCTGCAGAGAAGTTCCTGGTGCAGCCCAGAAGCTCTTGCATTGGCAGGATGCTTTGGGAGCCGTGATGGACTTTGCCCTGGGAACCTGAGTTTTGTGACCAACCACAGGCAAAGACCACGCCAGCGGGTTTGAACCCACAGCCAGCACTCCCTGCCAGCTTCCACATCTCAATGAAAGCACAGCAGGGATTTCCACGCTTTTTCCTTATGGCTGAGACAACCCAGAAACGTCCAGATTTGTTGGGAAATCCAAATGGCTGCTGCTCTGCAGAGCTCGGCAGGGTGTGCTCCCGCCCTGGCCCAGCCCTGGCTGCCCTACAGAATACAGAATATAGAATATAGAATACAGAATATAGGGAACCTCACCTGGTGATCTCCTCCTTCAGGGCAGCAGGGTCCGTGGGGTAAAACTTCACGCGGAAGCACATGGTGAAGGGAGGCTGGGCTGCAGAGAGAACAGAGGTACCCCCATCAGCAGACAGCTGGGCTTAGCATAGAATCATAGATGCATAGAATCTTAGAATCATCCAGGCCACAAGGGACCTCCAAAGGCCATCCAGTCCCACCTCCCAGCAGTGGCAGGGACACCCCCAACCAGCCCAGGGTGCCCAGGGCCCCATCCAGCCTCACCTGGAATATCTCCAGGGAAGGGGCCTCAACCACCTCCCTGGGCAACCTGGTCCAGTGCCCCACCACCCTGTGAGGAAAGAGCTTGTTCCTAATATCCAATCTCAATCTGGTCTTCTCCAACTTAAAGCCATCGCCCCTCGTCCTGTCACTGCAGACTCTCCCCAGCTTTCCTTCATATTCTGGAAGGCTGCTCCAAGGTTTCCCCAGAGCTTCCTCTTCTCCAGGCTGAACAGCCCCAGCTCTCAGCCTCTCCTCGCAGCAGAGGTGCTCCAGCCCTCTGATCATCTTGGTGGCCTCCTCTGGACCTGTTCCATCAGGTCCATGTCCTCCCTATCCTGCGGGCTCCAGCCCTGCACACAGTGCTCCACCTGAGGTCTCACCAGAGCAAAGCAGTAGAATCACTTTTTGTGACTGTGTTTGTCCCCTTCTCGTTCCCCAACAACCCATGGCATCATCTGCCAGACACACACCCCCTTCCTGCTTGCCAGGATGGCCCCAGTGCCTGAAAATCCCCCTTTGCTCATCATCCTCATCATCATCTCTGCCCTGCTCTCCAGCAGGGACAGTGCCCATGTTCTGGGGGATCCTGGCCAGCTGCGACAGCAGTGGGACCTGCTGGAGAATTCGCTAGAGAATGATCCCGCTTTTAACCCACAGAACAGCTTTGTGGATAATCAAAAAAGGCCCTTTTTCTGGGAGATGTGCTGGCAATCGTCCCCGGAGGGGAAGGGCTGGGGAAAATGGAGCTACATCTGAAAGGGAAGGAGCACGGGAGTCTGTGGGAGTCTGTGGGAGTTTGTCCGTCCGCTCCCAGCAACACTCACCCCTCATCTGCTTCACAACCGACTTGGTGAACTCCAGCCAATGCTGCAATGAAAGAGAAGGTGATTAAAGCAACACCTTCCATGAATAGCAGTGATTCTTTGGGACAAAAGAAGCAAAAAACCCCTCTGCTTGAAATCAAAGCCTGTGCTGAGGTGGGAGGGTCAGGGTCCAGAGAACCCATGAGCAGCAGCAGCATCACATACTCCCTGAGGGCTCCAACTTAGCAAGGTGGGGACGGTGAGGAGGAGGAAGAGGAGGAGGAAACTACTGCTCTGGGCAAGAAAAGCCAAGTGAGTGTCGGTGGGTGCCCCTGGAAGGGGGCAGTGGGGAGCGGGGGGCTCAGACTGGCCCCATCCCACCATGGGTAGCAGTTAGGAAGCAGCTCCCCAGCCCAGCGCCGGCTACTCCCCACAGCAGACGGGGCAGACGGTGCCTTGGGGAGCAGAAAGTGCTGGTTATGGTGGTTTCTACTGATCAGCAGGAATTACCAACAAGACTGTTATGAACAGCCACCCTGCCAGCGTGTTCACAGTGCTGCTCACTCACAGACCTCGGGGGGTCTGGCGGCAAGCAGTGATTTAAGGTGTGCTTGTGCAGAACTCAGTTCTGTGCCTTGTAAAAGGAGCGTGGACAGTTAACCCCGGAGGAGTGGCAGGACTCGCTCACACACCTTCTGTGTAGAAATCACAGAATTCCAGAATTGCTGTTTCTGGGGTTCGGAGGGACCTCTGGAGACCATCCAGCCCAACCCCCTGTCAGAGCAGGTCCCACAGGAATGTGTCCAGGTGGGTTTGAATGTCTCCAGAGAAGGAGACCCCACCGCCTCTCTGGGCAGCCTCTGCCAGGGCTCTGCCATCCTCACAGGGAAGAAGCTCCTCCTCATGTTGACAGTTTGTGGCCACTGCCCCTTGTCCTGTCCCTGGGCACCACTGAGAACCCCATCCTCTTGCCACCTGCTCTGTAGATATTGCTCAGCATCGGTGAGGTCCCCTCTCAGTCTGCTCATCTCCAGCTGTACACCCCCAGGTCCCTCAGCCCTTCCTCAGCAGAGAGATGCTCCAGTCTCTCATCATCTTCCTAGCCCTCTGCTGCACCCTCTCCAGCTGTTCCCTGTCCCTCTTAAACTGGGGGGACCAGAACTGGACCCCGTGCTGCAGACGCAGCTCCACCAGGGCAAAGCAGAGCGGGAGGATGATGTTCCTCAACCTGCTGGCTACTGGCCACTCATGGGGAGTGTGGTGGGGCTCTGTCCCTGTGTCAGGACCTGCAGTAGCTGCTGGGGACACACTGGGACTCGCATGGATCCATGCTGGGAGCTGCTGGGTCAGACCAGCTCCTGCCACAGGGCTCTCAGCTTCAGGCACTTCCATGTCTTGTTCCAGTCTTCTCTGCCTGAGGCAACACACGCAAGTACTTGGATTCTGGTCACAAAGCTATCACTTGGCCTAAGCTCGGTGTTAAAACACGGCTCTGTGCTAGAAATAGCAAACCCGGTGTCAGGAGATCTCCCTCTTCGCCTGGGCAATGGCATCAAACCCTCTCCCTTTGCAAATGCCTGATGCTTTCCCCACTCACGTGGGGTTTGAGAACCGTGTAGGTCCCTCTGGCTCCACACATCCCCACTGGTGCCACGGATGTGTCCTGGGGCTGGGACACCGAGGCTGCTGCTGCCAGATCCTGCGTGCATCCTGGCCCTGGGGCTGGAGCACCAGACCCATCCGTGGCTCTGCCTGGAAAGGTGGGAAGGGGCAGGGGAGACCCCCAGGGTGCTCAGGGGCACCATAAGTAGCTGCTCTTCCCACCAGCAAAGCAACAACCCCATCAAGCCACCTCTAACCCCCTGGGCTTTGTGCCCTTCCCAGCAGCGTGGCAGGGAGAATGGCTGGGGAACAGCCCCCCATCACCACCTAACCTGAATTTTGGGCACTGGCCCCAGGCTCAGGCTCTTGGCCGCAGCAGCCAGGACACGTCTGAGAGCACCGAGCTGCGAGAACACCCAACAGCCAGCCCTGGTGGGACAGGCTCTCACCCTTTGTTTGTCGGGGTCCACGAACCGAATGCCGAAGTAGTCCTTCTCCAGCAGGTTCAGGTGGTGGCAGAGAAGGTCGAACAGGTACTGGCCCTTGGCATCTCTCTGCAAGAGAAAGACACCCGTTTATGGGGTGGCAGGAGGGAGGCAGCGGGGCCGAGATGCTCGGGGACACTGAGGAAACGAAGGGTCTGAAACCTGTAAGGTGGCACCAAGGGTGGTGCAAATCCCACCAACTCCCCCTTCACCAGTGGCATTTTTAGCTCTGAAATGGTCTCTTATCCCACCCACAGCAGCCAGGAGCAGGATGCCATGGAGTGCCCTGGTCCCATCCCCATCCGGGGGGCTCACACCCTGGGGAGATGCTTTAGGCTGCCCTGGGCTTGGCAGGAGACCACAGACATCGGCCAAAACCCACATTTGCTTGGACAACTGCATCCAGGTGGCTCTGGGCGGCGGCGGGGAGGTGAAGCTGCCTGGATGGAGCACAAGTGGGGCAGTAGAACATCACCCACCTCAAACATGGCTCGAACACCGGGGGATTTTAAGAGCATACAGGAAAAACAGTGACGAACGTCAGAGAGTGTCTGGGACTCACCCAGCAGCTCCAGCTGGAGGGAAGTGTTGGGTGGGGGAGCTGTGAATTTTGGGGGCTGTTTCCAGGCAGATCAGTCACAGCTTTGCTGCTGTGGGGACCCCTGTGGCCTCCCTCGCCGCAGGTCACCGTCACCTCATCGCTTCTGCTCCCTCCTGTTACACTCGTTGCTCTCTCGTGCTCCAGGGCTCACCTGCCTATTTTTAGCTTATTTCTTCTGTGCTTTTTTTCTGCTATTGAGCTTTCAGGAAAAAGCCTTCCCTGTCTCTCGGTCCCAGGGCTGTGCATGGACATCCCCATGGGCTGCGCCGGGGGGATCCATGGATTTCTGCCTTTCCCAGGACCAGTTTGTGCTGCCAGACCCCACTCTGGAGAGAGGAAGAGTGTCTGGGCAAAGAGAATTACAGCTTTATGAGGTCCTGTGGGCCAGGACACCTTATAAAGAGTGCTGGACTGAATATTATTGGGGAATTTTACAGTATTATAAAATCTGATCCACCTCAAAATCACTAAAAATGTAATTTCCAGCGATGCAAAGACTGAAGCACACAATTTCAGTGCCGTGAGCTGCTCCCCTGCAGTGTTGGGCTCTGGACACCATGGTCCTTCCTGCCTTTGGTGTGGAAACACAGCACCCAAAAGGGCTGGGGACCGCAGTGACACATACTCACAGCCCCCCAGGACCCCCTCTCACAGCCGGTCCAGCCACAGGGGTCACTGCTCGGGGTGGGCTGCGCATCCCCTCTGTCAAAAAAGATGATCACTATTTGATCCAGAAAGGCTTTTCCTACGTGGTACAGGTTTGAAGTCAGGGAGCCAAGAGGAATGAGGAGTTACACGAGGCTCTTCTGGTTCCACACATCCTCTGCTCCCCAGGAGGCAGGGGCTGATTTATCAGGGATGGGATTTACCCAGCCCGAGCAGAGCTGTGCAGCGCTGTGCACCGAACCCGCTGCACGGCAGCAGCTTCACTGCTCCAAAATTTTCCATCCAATTTATAACCCACCACTGCAACAGTCTGCTCGAGGACAAGAACCCAGCTGCACCCTGTAATTCACGGACCTGGGCTCAGGATGCATTCCTGAAGGGGCTCTGCTCCAGTCTGTGCCAGGTTTGAGATCAAACCCAGGATTTTATTTCTTTCTGAAAAGCTTAAACGAGGTGATGCAGCCCCGGGAAACCCCCTGTCTGGGGCCAGAGAGGGAGAAGAGATAAAATCATTTGGACCCTGCTGTCTCTGCCCCAGGTGCCTGGGCTGATGGGGATGTGCAGGAGGGGTCTGGCCCCTCAGCCCCTCGCTGCTGCCCACCTTCCACTGTGCCCTGGGGTCTGCAGAAAGACCTGGGAATGGGGGGATCTGCTTTACCCTGCAGTCCACAGGGACCCCTTTCCCCCACAGTTGATGGGCACACCTTTTACCCTGCAGTCCATGGGGGAGATTTATCACAGAATTGTAGAATCATCTCCACTGGAAGGGACTTTTCAGATCATTAAGTCCAACCATTAACCTTAAACTGCCAAGTCCACCATGAAACCATGTCCCTCAGCACAGTCCATGTGGGGATGATGTGGGGACGATGTGGGGACAATGTGGGGACGATGTGGCTGATTTACCCACAGTGGATGGGGGACCCACTTTCCATGGCAGCATCCCCGCAGATCAAAGGCTGCTGCTGGCAGCCGCCGCCGCTGCCGCCTTCACAGAACACAGGTTTCTGTCTCCCGACAAACATCTAACACCTGCGTTACCGGATCAAACAATCACTCCCAGATTATTTGATCTGGGATGGGGGAACCCCACGGGTCTGGCAGCAGCCCGTTCCTGGGGCTCGGCTGGGTGTGATAAATATCTCTGGCATTTTAAACAAGCAGCGCTTTGTTTGGAGAGCCAGGGAGTCCAGACTGTGATTATGCAGCAGTTAAAATGACTTGTCCCCGGAGCCTGGCAGACCAGCAGGGTAGCACAAGGTGATGGGGAGGCACTGCTCTGGTGGCCCCTGGGCAAGCTGTGGCCGCAGCAGGGTCATCTCCATCCCAGGGGACAAACCCTGCCTCCGCAGCAACTGTGGGGGAGCCCATCCATCCATCCATCCGTCCGTCTGTCTGTCCTGCCAGCCCGGCTGCTGCAGCGCTGGCTATGGGCCAGCAGCAATGGCTGATGGAGCTTCCTGGGCAGCCACTGATGTCCGCAGGGGAGAAGAACCAGGGGGGATGACGACACACAGGGGTGTGCAGTGCCCGCTCCAGCTCCAGAGGGAAGGGGAAGGACAGACAGCCCTCGTGCCCGGTGGAGGGAAGACCCCGGTGGTGCCCAGCAAAGCCTGGCTGAGGGGCAGGGGGTGCTCCCCCAGCCCTGCGCTCCCAGGTGATGGTCTGGAAGCGATCACCAGCGTGAAGCCTCCTTTGGAAATCCTGCTGGTGACCGGGCAACAACCCTCTGCTCCCAGGACCGGTGCCATCATAGTTGTACCCCAGCTCTTCCCCTTGCTTCACCACCTCCACCTCCTGGAGCTCATGGCATGGGCACAGCCATCTCATCAAAACACCCACAGGCAGCGGAGAGGATCTGTGGATTGCCCCCGAGGTTCATCCCTGTAACCTCCAGGGCTGTCCCAAGAACGGGCTGCTCTACACATCCCAGGAGCAAGCCCCTGCTCTCCCCTCGCTTCCAGAACGTGGTGGGACTCACTCAGGCATCAGTCAGGCTTAGGTCAGGTCTTAAAAAGCCTCCTGTGGCAAAAGCGCTGGACGGGGCAGGTCCCGGCTGCAGCCAAGGGAGGGTTTTTATGCCCTGGCTGCTGCACAGTGAAAGGCACCAGTGTTGAAGCCACACAGTGTGGCCAGGAGCAGGGCTGGAGCCGAGCAGGCAGAGATGCTGCCAGAGCCATCCCCGGCCCCGGGAGATGCTGAGACCACAAACAAGCCCAGCTCCCCACAGGCAGCCAGTCCTTGCCAGCCCCGGGGGATCCAGGCTCTGACAGCTCAGAGACAGAACTTCAGGAACTGCCTCTGCCTGCTCTCCTCTCCTGCATCCCCCTGGAGATGAACAGCAAAGCCCGCTCCTTACCCCTGCCGTGATGTCCAAACATCTCCAGCACTGGAAAAAAATGAAAGATTCCTGTTTCCATATGCAGGGATCAAAGCTCCCATTTCAGCTGCTGCTGGCTGCAGGATGCATGGCCACCCCGGTGCTGCCCCATGCTCAGGGAGCATCCTCAGACCACCCCAAAGGGACAGGATGCCAGCCCACGGTGAGGACAGCAGACACATGGGGGGACCCCAGGGCCACCCACACTGGCCATGTTCCCATTTCCATGGCTTGAGGACCAGAAACACGGAATTTGAGAGCAACCTGAGCCAAAGGTGACTCCTCGGGCTGGCAAAGCCCCCATCCCCCAAAAGCCCACCTTCCCCCAGAGCCCCCCCAGCACAATGCTCATTTAATGAGCTGGGAACGGGCAGGTCCCATCCCGTGGGGAAGGCAGACGTGGATGGCCCTGGGCCAGGTCCCTGCAGTGGCCGTGTGTCCGTGTCCCCCTCCTAAACCAGACCTTTCAGCAGCACCCACTCAGGAAACGAGGCTGCTCGTTCCTGAGCCTGAATTCTGATTTAGGTGCCGAGCTTGGAGAAGCGTGGCCCAGATTGTGCTTTATTAATAGGCTAATTGAGTCCGTGCTCATCATCCATCACCCTCACGCACAACCACTGCCCAGCGCAGGCTGTGCCCCCTCCCAGGTACAAGGGCAGGGAACGGAAAGGAACGACACAACCTGCCAGAATCCAAATCCCTTCTCCTGCCTTACAGCACCTTGTTGTTCTTTCCTTAATCAATATTACTTTTTTTTCTTCTTTTTTTTCTTTTCCAAGGAGAACTGAAGCAGCAACACGGAGCTTGTCAAGAGAGAAACTGCAGCATCTTCCTAGCGGTGGAACAAGAGCCGAGCCCTGCTCGTCACCAGGCACGAAACAACTGACCACATCAGCTCTTCCAGGCATTGGGAAGAGCAGACTTTCTCCTGCATTACATGGAAAATAGTAATAAACATTGGGGTTTATTTTCCTCCCCTAGAAAAGATTACTGCCCAGGCTGAACAACAGGGACACCGGGCACAGCCGCAGAGGTTAAAACAACTGCCCATAGGACAGGAATTGTGGCTGTGTGAATAAAGATGTGCTCGTAAATTATTCCAAATCAGCCCCAAAGGGCTGTTATAACGCAGCAGCTGCTGCTGCACCTGCAGCCCCCCGGTCCTGCTGCTGCTAGCAGTGGTGGCACATCTGGGGACTCCACCGGGATTCTGCCACAGCCCCCCAACTGCGCCGGGCTCTGTCCCCGCAACATTAACAGAGGGGTCACACTCGGGAGAGGCTCCTACACAAAGCACTCATGGAAAACACCAGGGAAAGCTGCAGAAGTTCAGACCTCTCCAGCCAGGCGAGAACAGCAGAGGGGGAGACATCACCTCCCCAGCATCACCCCCCCAGCATCACCCCCCTCCTCACCTCCCAGTGCCAGTTCCCCAGGGATTTGCTCCGGGCTCTTCTCCCTTTCCCCGTGCCCCCCATCAGCGGGAGAGTCTGCCTAACCCTGTCTCTGCAGTTTTAGCACTGAGAAATCACAGTGAAAGACAAATCAGACACCCCCCACCCCCCGTCTGGTAGAAGAGGGTGAAACGGTAAAAACGCAAACAGCATTACAGGGGTAAACGCTCTCCCTTTGATCTCTCTAACTTGAATTAAACACATTCTAAATTAATCATTATGAGGATGTCTTTCAGGAAATTATCTGAACTGTCTGTACAAATCATAACTTAAAAGAGCTGTCTATTGCATAATATCAGCTTAAATATTCTGTTTTGATCTTTACGTGTTCTTATGAAAACAGGACTTATATCTGTCTTAGGGTTTGTGAGCTTTTGAGGTTGGTCTTCCAGGGCACAGCAGCCCAAGGCAGAGAGGATTGCCGGGGGGGACGTTGCACCCTGGACTAACATGTACCACACAGAGCCATTTGCTGCCGAGTACCAGCAGCTCCTGGTGACTTTTCTGCCTCCAACTTCTGTTACATCTAAATACTTGAGGAACTTGACCTGGACAGGCTGGAGAGCTGGGCGGAGAAGAACCTCATGAAGTTCAGCAAGAGTAAGCATAGGGTCCTGCACCTGGGGAGGAAGAATTCCAGGTACCGATACAGGTTGGGGGTGGACCTGGTGGAAAGCACTTCTGAGGAGAAGGATGTGGGGGTCCTGGTAGGCAGTAAGTTCTCCATGAGTCAGCAATGTGCCCCAGTGGCCAAGGGACGAGTAGAATCCTGGGCTGCACCTGAGGAGGTGCCGTGCTCACAGAAGGCAGAGCTGAGTTTCCCTGTGTGGGGCAATGCTCCTGGGGGGCCTGACCCCCCTCAGCTCAGCCCCTGCACCCTCCCTTGGGCCTGATGGTGACCATGGGTGCTGAGACCAGACCCATGAAGATCTCCCTGGAGCATCCCAGTACTGCAACCCACAGCCCCGTGGGACCTCTGAGTCCATCGGGGCTGGAGACAGACTTGGAACAAGACAAAACCAGACATCTTGGGGCTGGAAGGGTTCCAGGGGTGCACAATGCCTTGAGATACAACCACATGTGCTCCTGGCAGCAAAGCCCCTGTGGTGACATGCTGTGGCCACCCATCCCTTCACACACATGTCCATTCCTGAGTTCAGAAGCTGCTGGACACGGTGGCTGCCTGGCCACAACCCCCTCCTGCCACACCATGGGGTTCCTTCACATAGGAGAGCAGAGCTGGCTGAGGGACAAACCCTGGGAAGAAGGATGCTGCCCCAGGAGCCCAGGGCTAATGATGCTGTGGCTCCTCAAAGCTTTTCAGGGCCACCCAGCCCTGCAGCATCTTTACGAGGTGCCTGAGGAGCATTAATGTGTCACCCACAGCTTCACAAGGAGATTTACTGCTCTCCGCTCGGGGAGGAGACAGATTGGATAGTGGCCTCAGGAAGGAGCTCATCCAGGGAGTTTTATTACCCCTTTCAACGTGTGACAGAGAGACAACGCCGTGCTGATGGCAGGGAGATTTTCCAGCTGCAAATGGTGCCGGCCCACACCTCTGAGCCAAGGACCTCCCCAGACCATGGACCACAGGGTCTGCTGCTCAGCCAGCTTCTGCTGGGACCCATCCACCCCTGGACCTGCAGGAGGGCAGCAAGGATGCCACCAGCCCAGCATCCTGGCTCCTGGTCCCCCCAAGCACCACGTCACACCGAGCAGGAGCATCTCAACAAGTCTGGGAGGATGAGCAGCACAGAATGCAGAGTTCTGGCACCCACTCCTGCAAAAGCATGTTTTTGAACGACGTGCTGCAAACACAGACACCAGGTTTCCGCGGGGAGATAAGCGCCTCCGGCACTATCAAACAGAAGAATCCCAGATGATTTTTAAACTTTAAGAAGATTAAACTAACCTTGCGTTCTTAGCTTTTCTAAGCTACTCAGACAAAATTAGGGTCATCTGCAGAAAAAAAAAAAAGGAAAAAAATAAAAAGAGATATATTTAAAAATAGTAGCTCATCCGAAAATGAGTGGTGTGCCTGGCTTTAGGCAGGAGCATTCCCCGTCCTGCCGAGCACAGCAGCTCTCCATCAGCACACCCCTGAACATGCGGCCATGAACTTCTGGGAAGAGATGGCTTTGCATTGCAGGATGATGTCCAGGTCGGTCCTAAAGCCTTGCTTTTAGGTACCAGTAGCACAGCTGTTTTTTTAAACTATTTATCACACGCCACAGTGATTTTGTTTCACTCCAGCTTCTTCATCGGGTATCACCCAGCACCGAGCACAAAGCCAAGAGAAAGTGTCAGCTTCCTACCACAGCCCCAGCACCACTGCCACCAAACTGTCACCTCCAGGGCCAACACCAGGCCAACAAGGCCAGTTTCTGTGATGAAGCTGAGCACAAGCAGCCCCTTCACCAGCCCAGCCTGCCGTGTCCTGCCAGTGGCCCCGGGGACAGCACAATGGTATGNGGTCTGCTGGAAAAAAAAAAAAAAAAAAAAACATCAGCCAACCTTAAATGTGCTTCCTCCAAGGGGAAGGTGAGGGCTGGGGACCAGGTACTCACTCCAGCACCACTAAGCCCAGAGGTCTCATGGTGTGGAACATCTCTGGAATCCCCCAGCAGGTTCTTCCCTTCTCCTTCAGTGTGCTTGCACCCCAAAACTCTGCTCAGAGACAAGGAACAGCTTTTGACCCTCCACCACACCAGACAGGCTCATGCTTCCCAGTCCTCCTCAGGAAGGTCCTGTCCCAGCCAGGACCCTGGAGCTGGAGGACAGGCTGGTGCCAGCAGGGAGATGGTGGTGGTGGAGGACCGGCTGGGGCCAGCAGGGGGCTGGTGGTGGTGGAGGAGCCCAGCAGAGCACAGGGGGCTGTAGAGAGCAGCTGATCCCCCTCAACCACCCCTTTCCCTTCACAGCCAAGGCTTAGCAGGGCAGAGGAACAGGAGACAATCACAGGATGATGCTGGAAGGGCGCTCACTGCAGACAGAAAGAAAAAGCAGGGGATCTTCTGCATTATTGAAGCAGCCCCGATGCACACCTTGAGTGGCAGAGAAGCTTCTGGGAAGCAATTCCCACAACCAGGGGACTGCAGGGGGAAGCTGGGAGTGAAATGTAGGAGCTGGGAGCCTTCTACCTCCTGCCAGGGGAAAAAGAGAAGCACGTCAGCAGAAGCTGGTGGGGCATCCCACATCTCCCCAAGTGCCAGGGGAGAGGAGCAGGTCGATGCCCAGAGGCACAGAGGAGTTCAAAGCTGGGGAACACGGGGGAGCAGCAACGACAGCTCTGCTGCACCTCAGCCCAGCCAACCACCCAGAGAATCGTCTGAGATGGTTCCAAACTGCATAATAACAGATTCCCTCTTCTCTCCCATGTAATAATTTTGCATTTCCTCCCATGCAAGCTGGTGGGCACTCCTCCTCCACAGCTCCCGTGACACCAGGCAGCTGCACTGAGCCAGGGCTGCAGCAGCTCAGGGCAGAAACAGGGTTCAAAGTCTGAGCTCACAGCCCCGCCCCGGTCTGGGGAGAGCTGGATCTGCTCCACAGATGTGGCTAAAAAGGACTGGAGAGGAACAGGACTGAAGAGGGGCTACCAGGGCTTTGCAACCCATCCACAGGGTGTCACCCCTGTCCCAGCTCCCCTGCCAGGGCACGGCTGGGACCCAGCCAGCAGTGGCATCCCACGCCCATGGGATCCTGACCAGCCCTGGGCTGCAGGAAAAGGCTGCTCACCCGGATCAGCATCAGCCACCACCAGCCTCAGCCCAAGCCTCCTGGACCCGAAGCCGTGAATCCCCCCTCACTGCTCCGTGGATTAAGGGCAGGATTTAGGGAAGAAATAGCAGCAGCTGAAAGCAGCTCCTTCCTGCACTATTTGGTTTGGAAATCTCATTGTGGGGCTGTCCATTCCTCCCTGCTTCCCGAGCTTAGGAGAAGATTATTTTTTTAAAGGAAACTGTCAGAAAAAGTCTATTTTACAAAGTGAAGTTTAAGCTTAAGTCCCTTTGGCAGCAGTATCTGAGCTGGGAGAGATCAAAGACCCACCAGCTCCACTGCCAACGCGAAGAGATTCTCGCTAGCAACTCGACTGCAATATTGTGGTTTAAATGCTTCATTTTCAGAATTCAGCACCGTGCACTGCGAGCCTGGGGATACTCATCCCTCGGACAGAGTCACTGGTGAGCGCTGGGTTTGCGGGCAGGGTGCAGACCCCCACCCAGCAGCTCTCAGCCCAGCCACAGCAGGAGAGGGAAAGCAGGCAAAACCATGCCCCAGAATATTTATTTGCAAACAGGGAAGAAGCAACTGGGAAATCACAGAGCAGGGCAGAGAACTGCGCCTGGAGCGGAGTGCTCCAAGGGGATGCTGACCTGCGATGATCCCCCTCTCTCCCTGGGACCCCCCGAGGGGCTGTGGGCAGCAGGAGCAGCCTCAGCACCAGCCCAGACTGTCCCTGGTGTCAGGGTGACCCCTGATGTTGGGGCCAGCACTGTGGGCTGGGTGACCCCAATGGGGATGGCAGGGCACTGGGCAGCTCTCACACCATCCAGGGCTCCTGCGCAGGAGCCGAGACCCTCCCCCCTGCCCTGTCCCCTCCTCCATTGCCACAAAAAGAAGCATTATTATTATTATTATTGGCTATTTTGATGTATTATTATTGCTATTTCAATGTATTATGACTGGCTATTTTGCTGCTCTTGCACCAGGTGATGCTCTGAGCAAACAGGGCACCAGGCACCCACCCGAGACCCCACTGCAGCAAGGAGGGGATCAGGGACACCCCCCTGCCCACAACAGCCCGACTCCAGCCCACAGAGAACACAGCCAACAGCCAGAGCTGGGCAAAAGGCTGCTGTGACCGAGCACGTGGTGGCAGGAGCTTAAACCCTGCTTCCAGAAATGACCAAGCAACAGCACGGAGCCACAGCATCACAAAAAGCTACCAGGAAGATGGTCTCGGAGCCACTGGAGAAGCCAGGACTCAAAGAGAGTGCCGAGGGGATGGCTCCAGGAATGGTCCCTTTTTCTGAGAAGACCCATCGGGGAACAAGCCCTGAGCAGCCCAATGAAGCTGGGAGCAAAGCGGGGAGCATAGCTATTTCTATCCAAATCTCCAAGCCCCAGAATGGTACCCAGTTGCCACAGTGATGCCAGCCTCACCACAGTGACCAGGAAGGGACAGAGGGACAAGGGTGAGAGGGGAATGATTTTTCTTGAGGGGACACCACAGACAGCTTCCAAATGCAAGCCCAGGGGAGGAGAAAAGGAGGAGAAAAGGCCCTAGAGGTGGCTGGGGACAGTTTGAAACAGGGACATGCAGACGCTGAGGAGGACTGGTCCCCAGGAGCGAGCTGCTGGGGATGCAGAACTGAGCAAACCCACCCTGCCCTGGGCCACCAGGTGCTTTCCCAAGTGCCAAATGAACGTATCTCCCCAAAACACACACAGAACCCCCTCTCAGCAGAGGTGCCACCAGCAGCAGAGCCGCCTGAGGAGCAAACAGCAACTGAGTGAGAAATGCAGAATAGTGCCCTGAAATCCCCAGCTCCCCTCAAGGCTGCAGCCCACAGGGACACGCTGCCCGAGCCCAGGGCCACCTGCCCACCCCAGGAGACCTGGAGGGAGGTAAAAGGGGTTTTACATAACACTGGAATGTAATCCTGCTGTATTTATAGCACACACATTTCAGCATTAATTCCCCGTTATCTGTAATCCTTCTTCCTAGCTGACAGGGTAATTTCTGCCTTCAAGATTTAGCAGGACACTTCTCTCCACTTCATAAAGCTTTAGAGAAGGGAAGTTACTAATGAAGTGACTCTGCAAGCCTTTAACTCCAGATTATCAACTCCTTGTATTAATCCACAAGCAGGTTTTTAAAACCCTTTGACATGCTGGCGCACACAAGAGGGTCCGTCATGGCTCTCCATCACTGAATCCCAGCCGCTGCTGCTGCATACCTCCCCATTTAGGAAAGAATCCGCTTTGGGACAGTAGTTTAGCACATTTAAATCCTGAGTCATAATCAGAGACGTTTTCCCCCTGGAATGTGCCAACCCATCATAACTGTACACACCTTGCTGCTGCATCTGGTGGGGTTTTATCTCTTCCTTTGAGGAGGAAGGTTTCTTGACAGCTCCGCACGCCTGAGAGCTTGGAAAAACTCGCTCTGTCCCTTTTCCCAACCCCACAAAGCCCCATGAGACACCAGCCCTGCAGCTCCACAGGCACAATTCCCTGCATTTCTTCAGGAAGGAGCAGGATCCAGCTCCTTGGACCGGCAGGGATGGGGACACCAGAGCCGCTCTCCAGGCAGGAATCCTGTCCCCAGCAGGGCTGTCTGCGCACACCAGAGCCCAAGTGGCAGGGACAGGGCTGTCAGAGGACACTGAACCGAACCAAAGCCCAGCAGCTCCATGGGACACGTCTCCCACTCCAGTTCCCATCCCCGGTGCCGGCAACAGGGCCATCTGTTTGCTGTTCTCACAGCAAAATATTCCTCCCTGAGTCACCAATAAGAGCCAACGCGACACGAGCTCCTGCCAGAACGGCGAGTTTCACACCAATCAAATATTTATCATGGATGAAATACAGGGGATTTAAAAAAATTAATTAAAAGGGGGAAAATAGTTTTAAAAAAATGATGCTGTGGAGCACTGCAGCCACTGACAGTCTCCAGGTGGGCAGCGCGGTGCCAACCAGGCTTCGGGGCACCAGAGGCTGAGAGGGAAGAACCCCCCAGGAGAGGAGCAGAGGAGACCCCCCCTCAGTGGGACACTCCCACCACAAGGGACCATATTCCAGCTTTAAAGACTGGTGTCAAGCAGTGAATTTTCCAGAAGGATCCCAAACTGTACTTCACATCTCCAGCAGCCCCCTTTCGGCAAAGGAAACCCGGAGCTGGGAAAGGCTCTCTGTGCCAGAGCCCCCCGTTGGTGACATCTGCAGGGGACATTAATACCAACTAACAGCAACCTACATCCCCTGTGGCACCTGCAGCCACGCTCATCTACAGGGTCTTCAGAACACCCTGGTGTGCAACGAGTCAATGGAAAACACAAACACAAGGGTTTGGGGATAAAAGACTGCACTCTGCAAAGCCCGAGGTACCGACAGTTGGTTTTGTGAAGAATCTATTACCCTGCCTCATTTAAGGCAAAAACCAGTTCTTACCTTGTTTACCCTGAACACCCATGGGGTTACCTGGAGCCTCGGCGTCACATTCTCTTAGTGATTTCTTTCATCACCACAAATACAATTTCCTCCCTCCATCCCAACATCAGTCAGCCCAAGGCAGGATGACCCCCCCGGAGTGACAAAATCCTGGCCTGGCATCAGCAGAGCCTTCCCGAGGATGCAGAGCATCCACCAGCCCCCAGTAATCCATATGTTCAGTCCCGGTGACTGATGACATGTCACCTTGCATTTCGCTGCTGTGTAACTTTTATGAATTAAATTTAGAATTTACAAGTCTATAACTTAGAGGCACTGAAAAAAACCTCTCACCATAAAACCGAAGTGGTTTTTCCCATAACTCAAACTCACTTTTTTTTTTCCCCGTTCAGGCAAGCTTGGAGAGGCTCCACATGTGCTCTTGTTTGAGCTGGCACCCTGCTCCCATCAGCACGCTAAAGACTCTTGGTGCAACTAATTCTGGTCTGTATTATTGAGAGGCTCATAAACACCTTCACAGTAACCACCTGATGATGAATACTGCCTTGTCAGAAAGTCAGCCCTGCTTGCTGCACATGAGGAAGATACATTTAGAATTACAAAATCATGGAATGGTCAGAGTTGAAAGGGACCTTCAAGATCATCCAGTTCCA
>VXBW01001562.1:76461-102052 GCA_013400375.1 Thinocorus orbignyianus
AAGTATAAATGCTTCATAAAAAATTTACTTTTCATGAAAGCGAAGTGAGGCGCTGGAAGGAACCCAGGTCCAGAGCTGCAATAACTCCTGGTGAAGCCACACTCCAGAGATCCCTTCACCCTCCCTCCATCCCCCCGGCTGCTCCCCGAGCACACAGCCCCCAGACCCCCCACCCCAAGGCTTCTGCACCCACGCTCCAGCATCACACACAGGAAGATGGAATNGCTTGGAGAGGCTCCACATGTGCTCTTGTTTGAGCTGGCACCCTGCTCCCATCAGCACGCTAAAGACTCTTGGTGCAACTAATTCTGGTCTGTATTATTGAGAGGCTCATAAACACCTTCACAGTAACCACCTGATGATGAATACTGCCTTGTCAGAAAGTCAGCCCTGCTTGCTGCACATGAGGAAGATACATTTAGAATTACAAAATCATGGAATGGTCAGAGTTGGAAGGGACCTTCAAGATCATCCAGTTCCAACCCCCCTGCCCTGGGCAGGGACACCTCCCACCACACCAGGTTGCTCCAAGACCCATCCAGCCTGGCCTTGAACCCCTCCAGGAATGGGGCAGCCACAGCTTCTCCAGGCAACCTCTTCCAGTGCCTCACCACCCTCACACCAAATAACTTCTTCCTAATATCTCATCCCAATCTCCTCTCTTCCAACTTAAAACCGTTCCCCCTCGTCCTGTCACTCCACTCCCTGACCAGGAGTCCCTCTCCAGCTCTCCTGGAGCTCCCTTCAGATCCTGGAAGGCTGCTCCAAGGTCTCCCCGCAGCCTTCTCTTCTCCAGGCTGAACAGCCCCAGCTCCCCCAGCCTGTCCTCACAGCAAAGGTGCTCCAGCGCTCTGAGCATCTTGGTGGCCCTGCGCTGGACCTGTTCCACCAGGTCCATGTCCTTTCTGTGTTGAGGACTCCAGAGCTGGACACAGGACTCCAGGTGGGGTCTCAGGAGCGCGGAGCAGAGGGGGAGAACTCCCTCCCTTGACCTGCTGGTCACGCTGCTTTGGATGCAGCCCAGCCATTCTCTGCCCAACCCGAATTTGTGCCTGGGATTCCAGCAGGAAACCATGCACCTTCGGTTTTCTTGGCAAGGCTCCTGCCGAGGAGCTCGCTTCTCTTCCAGCGGCTGAACACAGCAAACAGCTCATGGGAGGAAAGAAAGAAAAAGTNTTTGTGTGTCACAAGTGTCCCCAAACCCTTGCCGTGGGAGCTGCTGGAATGATTTGTTGTGAGGTGTTAGAGCAACACCCAGGGCCAGCAGAGTCCGTAGGAGTCTGAGTGAACAGAGAAACCCACTGGCCAGATGTGGCCCCAACTGCCCCAGAGACCAACACCAAGGTCTACGGCTTCTCCCAAAACCATTTCCCAAAAAAATCCTGGAAAACTGGAGCCTGTGCAGTCTCCTGGCTGGAGGGGAGGGGATGCAGCTCATGCTCCCAGAGACTTACAACAGGAAGCTAAAATAAGGCAGAAACAAACAAGAAAAATAAGGGCAAAACCCAAATCCAAACACAAGGCAGAAATACAAACCCCAATTTGGAATCAAAACTAAGAGCAGGTCCAAATGCAATTAATATTTAAACCTCCCTGAACCACACCTCAAGAATAAAGGTTGTCAGGCAAGGGAGCGAGGAGCACAAGTCTTGTTATTAAGGCAAAACAGATCGTATTTGTGCTACAGAAATGACCATATGTGGAATCCTTTCGGGAGACCGTAATCAGTCAGATTAACATGATAATGAACTCTGATTTACCCAGCGATGGGAAGATCTTTGTCCTCGGAGACATCTCGGTGCTCACTGAATATTAACAGAGATGACTTCCTATTTTTTTACAACCACGGGTATCACTTGACTGCAAAGATTGTTAATCCTCCCAAAAGGTGACTTCCCAGGGAGAGGGAGAAGAGCCATTTTAAGGTGTAAACGATCCACACTAATAGAGGGACAGGGAGCAGGAGCCTCCCAATAAATCTGGTTCTGCCTTCCACAGGAAATGAGATGCAAACACAAGCTCCGTGATGGAAACCTCCACGCTGACAGCGTTATTTCCCCAATAACAGCATGGAATAAACCTCAGATAACACGTAGAGGGTACCCAACCTCTTGGCCTCAGGGAGAGAAGCCCTCATGAGGCTGGAAAAGCATTAATTGGTGGAAAACGCTGCTATGACCCCTCTTCCCAAAAACAGGGGCCCAGGAATGGCTGTGCCAGAAACAGTCTATGCTGGGCCAGCCCCTCGCCAAGCAGAGACACTGCAGAAACAGCTCCAGCAGCTACTGTCCCACAGCAAAAGCCACCTCCTGGCTTTCAATCCCCCACAGGGGATGAAAAGCCCCGACTTGGCTCTTCCCAGGTCACCCAGAGCTGACTTTCCTTCTCCTCACCCTATTTATTAGGATTTTAGGATGAAAAACGAGCTGATCTGGAACTGCAGAGCAGCTCCATTCTCTGCACATCACACACAACCCCCTGCAAATTCACCAATTCTTTTCTTTTTATCATTTAAAGTTCCAGTAGCTCATGTCCACATCAAGTATTTACAGTGGGCTGCGGTTTTCAGAAGAGAAAAGGAAGAAAAACTGCTTTAGCTGATGTGATTTTATTTCTAAAGGCTGGCATAATATCAGGAACAGGCAGGAGCAGAGATGTTATTTGTCATCTCAGCAAGGCCTCGGCTTTGCCCGTGGGTTTAATGTCTCAAAATACATATTCATTTAAATGCAAATTTCTGGCTTCACCTGGGACCCAACAAAAGCTCCTGCTGAAATCAATGTTGACCTTTGGCGCTGTCTCTCCATCTCCCAATGCTTTCTTCTGCAAATCGAAGCCTTTGAAGACGACCTGGACTTTGGACCTTGTTGGGGAGAAGGTGGTGATGGTGAACCACAGCCACCAACCACTGACCCCTCTCCATCATCCAGCCCAGACCACACAGCATCCTGGTGTCAGACACAAGGAGAAGGGTCCTCCAGGAGGGTGACAGACTCCTGCAGGGGAAAGGATCCCTGGAAAACCCACCTCAGATCCCCAGAGAGATGGTCAGAGATGGCTCAGGCTGGTGCCCCCACTGGAATCATCCCAGGTGTAGGGACAAAACCCCCAGAGCTGCTGAGCATCAGACATGGCCCTTCCCAGCAGGTCCCAGAGGACATCATGGTCCCCATTCTGCTGTGGAGGAGCTGCTAGGGTCCGCAGGGACTGCACAGCCCCTGTCTCCCTGCCATGTGTCCCTGTGGCTGATGTCCCCACGCCAGGGACAAGCTACAGACACAGGGGTCTGCAGGATGCCATCCTGCTTGTCCCCACCCAGGCAGCATAGCCCGTGCCCTGCTAAAACCACAGAGGAACAAGCCCGGAGAAGGGCTCAGCAGAGCTCTCCTGGGACATTTCCAGCTGCAAGGGAACAGCTCAGCTGCTGCTATTTTTAAAGCAAAGCCCCCAAAAGGCCTCTGTCCTCCCAGTCACATGCCAGTGTCACACACGACCTTTTCGGATTAACCCGAGAGGGCAAAACAGCATTCTCTCGGTAACGTGATTTGGGGGATGGTGATGTGGGTTGACATCTTCCCCCAAAAACACCCACAGGACACGGCGCCTTGGTATTTGGCAGAAGACATGTCAGGGGATTTCAGGTCCTACCGAGCCCACAGCAGGCACACGGCAGGCGATGCTGCACCCGATGCCAGCCCCCTCCATCCCCTCCCCGGTCACTGTCACCCCCCCTCTGGGGTGTCCCCCCACCTCCCCTCTGCAGCTGGGATGGTGTGGGGCAGCCAGAGGGCACTTGGGGACCCTGAGCCCATCGCTCAGGGAGCAAAACACAGCTCAGCTTCAACCCCAGCCAGGGAAAATAAATACAGAAATAACCACCACGGATCAGGAGCCTGCTGGAGATTTCCAGCCGTGGATTGAGGCCGGATTCACATCTGCAGGAAGGATGTGCCATCCTTCACGGGAAACTCTCAGGGAAGCGGAAAGAAAACTGTCATCCCAAGTTCTCCAGCAGAATCCAATTATCCACAGCAATTATTGCCCCCACCCCCACCAGAAACAAGTGACCTTATTTCTCTGTCCCATCCTGATCTGCCCCATCACACCCTCTGAGCTTCAGGACCTCAAGGCTTGTCCCCAGAGGCCACTAAGGCATGGAGGTGTGTGGGGCTGGGTCCACTCCCTGCCCACCCAGGGCTGGGATTGCCCACCCCAGAACCCCTCAGCCCCGGCCACCGCACAGGGAAAAGTATGAAAAGCTCTGGTAAGAAACCAAGAGCCTCCCTGCAAATCCCCCACCCCAGCACCGGGAGGCAAATGGGGCAGCAGGGACCTGAGGGCTTGCAGGAGAAAAGAACAGAAAAATCAGCCCGTATTTCTAAGAGCAAAAGCATTTACCACATGATTTAGAATCATAGAACTGTTTGAGTTGGGTGGCTGGTTATATTCTGTACAACAAGTGACCCAGCCCAGCCGCGCAGTGCGTGGCTTTCAGTGCTCTCCACAGCAATTTAGTCCGGTGTGTGGTGTCACCCCCCAACAACCAAAACACCCCCACGGCTTTGGAGATGGCAGAGAAGGACCCGCTGCTGCAAACCCAGGCACCCTTAGAAGGACGCCTCCGTGTTAACTTGTTTACTTTCCATATCAAAAAGAGGCAGAATAAAGGACTCTCAGCTCCACTCAACGCGCACACAAAAAATATAAATGGTTGACAAAGCGTCATGTCTGGAGCTGAGGAGCAGAGAGATGTGGGGGGCTGAGCAGCACAGAAGCAGAGCTGCTGCATTTGCACAATGGAGAAGCAGCAGAAACATTCCCTAAGGAAGACGAGGAACCCACCAGGACCACATAACCAAGCCCCAGACTCACCACCTCTGGCTGCACAGCAAAGGGGGAGCCGTGGCACTGCCACATGCGTCATGGGCAAACCGCCTGCGGGAATACAAGCCCAGCAACTGAAAAGGGTAAAGCCACAAGGTCTGGATGTCCTGGAGCCCCTTGAAGCCCATTCCACACCCTCCTCGCTGATGGTGGACAAGCAGCCCTGGGAACAGTCAGGGCTCCACAAGGAGAAGCATCAGGCTTCTGCAAAACTAAGAAACCACTGACAAGGTCTTAAAACCCTGCAAGGCTGAGTCCCCACACACACACCTCCTTGAGCCCACTGGGCTCTGGGACCCCCGGAGAAGTCAGCTCCAGCATCTCCCGTCGCACCCCAGCCCCCCATGTGGATGGAGACCTGGGGCACCAACAGGCAGAGCCCCACAAGTGCCAGGTGCCAGGCTCCTGCCCACAGCAGGATGAGGCTCCTGGGGACCTGGGACCTGCCAGATGCAGCTCTGACATTTCTGCAGAACCTTTAGTCACTAAAATTGCGGAAGCTCAGGTGATTTAACTCCTTCATTCTGTACTGCACCCATGAGCAACACACACAGTCCTGTCTGAGATTCCACGCAGGCTCCTGTGCCTGGTCCCTGCGGAGCAGGAGGCTCTGGCAAGGACCATCCCCTGCTGCCCACCAATTTCCATGCAAGTTAACGATGCCACCTCTGCATCCAGCACCCTGGCACTTTTGGGTACCAGTATTCACAGGAGCAGATCCAAATGGACCAGTTGCCTCTGAAAAAATGCCTTTCCCACAGGCAGGGGCCACAGGGAGAGCCAGTGAAGGACATTGCCAGTGGGCACAGGGGCGATGGGTTTTAATAGTTGCTGAGATTTTAATTTTAAATTGAAATCCAAAACCGTTCCCCTTCCCCAAATCAGTGGTGAATGCCAAGGGAACCCCTGGGAGCACCCCAGGGAGGGGGCTGAGCCCTGGCGAAGCCAGGCAGAGACCTTGGCCATAGCATGGAGTGGGATGCACTCAGGCAGTATCTGTGCTGCTGGGGGTGATGGCACCCCTAAAAATAGGATTAGACAGGAAAACTTGGACACAGCAGTGAGGCTGGGGGTACAGCAGCACCTGCAGGACCCATGTCTGGCTCTCACCTCCCCCCTCACAGAAAGCAATATGCACCCAGGTACCCAGGGTCTGCCCGCAGGATGCCCCAAGCAGCCCCTCATTACACCAAGGGAGGCGAGGTCACCCTCCCTAATTACTGCAACACCTCATTGCCTGGCTGAAAACATGACAGCAGGGTGATGGAGATGCCATCTGAATCTTCACTGCACCGATCAGGATGATTTTTTTGACACAGAGCACAGGGCTGTGCTGTGGAGCCCATGCCCTGCCTGACGGGGCACATCTGGGCTGACACTGGGGGAAATCAGGGGGAAATCGGGTCCCGCTGGCAGCGGGAGCCTGGCAGAGCATCACCTCCCCCTGCACCCAGGGCAGCCACCCCTTCCACAGCACCACACATCTATTTTAAATAAATGAAATGGATTTTTTAAAGCCACTAATTGACTGTCCCACCAAGAGGGGCACAGCCAGGGGTCCCGCGGCCGGGTGCAGGCTGTGCCGCAGGTATGCATCTCGGATGGGTGCATTCCTGCTCCCTCCCCCAGCGAGACCCCAGCCCTGAGAGTCACCTGCCAGGGATTTACTGCTCAGGAATATTTAGAGACAGGCTTAACATGGTCCTACTGAGATTCTGCCCCAGTATTGGAACTGGGATGTGCATGGGCAGGAGGTGCAGAGCTGCTCCAGGAGCCAGCAGGGGGTTCTTCTCGCTGGAGGAACATAGGAATTGCAGATGGGCAGAGCTCAATCACCCATGAGCACAGCCAGTCCAACACCTTCAAACAAATTATCATTAAAAAAAAATCAACTTCTGGCAATACTAGAAGTCATAGATGTTAAAAGAAATGGTCTGAGTTCTCTTGCCAGAATCCACGCTTTCCACATGCACTCTGGTGTCCTGGACAGCCACCACCGCCCAGGCAATTATATCAATTTTAAATGCTGTTTAGAGAGAATTTCATAGTTAGAGAGAAAAATAATCCACAGAAACACGGCCCAGGGTTCTCCCACGGGCTCAGGAGCAGCTGAGTCTGTACAAAACCTGAATTTTAGGACAGATCTCCACTGACAGCAGCAGTTTGCAGGAGAGGCTGGCCCTGCTGCACCCCACTGGGGCACAGGGGTCCCGGGGACACCCACCCTGAGCACCAACATCACATGGAGACCCCAGCACATGTGGCCCTGGCTCCTGGGGCACGACAGGGGCTCTTGCCCACAGACTCTCTGCCCCACAGACGACCTCGCCCAGGTACAGGGTGCTCGCCCACAAGCGGCTTTGGGAACGCAAACTTGACCCCGAGCCCCCTGCATTTGCCACGCGTTCAGACAAAGCACTGATTAGAGGATGTCAGGCAGGAGAATTACTCGTGTTGATGCCCAAAGTCATTGTTTTAAGCCCAGATGGCTGCAGCAGCTCTGCCGCAGCCCAGATCAGTGGATGGGAATCACGCGACTTAATGGCAGGAGACTTCCGATGGAGCGCTTGATTGAAGCCAGCACAGGCTGAATTTCGAAACACCAAGCACTGAGCTGCTCCACCACTGACAGCTCACAAGCAAATACAGATTTATTCATTTTTTCCTCCCCCCACCCATGAGCACTGTCCATCCCCCCAGTGTCACAATGGGTTCCCAGCTTCTACAGGAAGATTTCCCACCCCTCAGACCAAACCCTAAGTTCGAAATCCTTTGCATATCGTGTGGCAACATCTGAGCCCACCCCAATCATCTGGAGAGGGAAGAAAAGCGAGCAAAGCTGGGCAACCCTGGCACTGAGGAGCTGTGGAGCAGTAAGCCCTTTAAGCAAAATGAAATAAAGGAGGTGGAGAGGCAACTCAATGCACTGGCTCCTGAGTTTATTTTAAAACACAGGCCAGCAGAAGAAACAAAAATAATTACAGAAATGAAGTCATTGCGGCTGCACTATCACATCCAATTATCTCAAGGCTGACAAAGGATTAGGCCTGGAGGAAGAGTCTCCCTTGGTGCAGCCGAGCCAGCAGCGCTGCTGGGACAGTCCATCAGGGCTGGGGCTCAGCTCCTCTGCCCGGAGATTTCACCTAAAATACAATTTCCCTCCCACTGCAGCAAGCTGGCCATGATACACAGCCCTGCGGGCAGAGGTTCTGCTTGGTGGTCAATGCCAGACCTCTCTGCTCACCCCATGCCACACCACAGGGCACCCACCTTCTCCCACCATGGGTCTCCTGCCCCACACATGGCAGAAAAATGCCTTTTCCACCCTCCCTGCGACTGCTGCTGGCTGATACCTGATCTCAGATGCCGCCAAGTTCAAAGAGTCTGGTGTTACCCCTGAAATGATGCTCAGGGTTTCTGAGGGTGCACTCGTTTGACTCGTTTAGCCCCCAGCTCTCCTGCAGCAGCACCTCTGCCCCCCCCAGATCCCCCAACCAATGTTTCCCTGTGTTTGCTTTGCCGGGAACAAGGGAGAGCAAGACAGCACTCCTGGCAGCTCAGCAAGGCTGTGCCTCAGCTATTAAAGAGGAAAAAATCCTTCCATCACAGGCTTCAACAGCTTTAACATATTCCACAAGACAGAATGACTCGTGGGAAAGTTTGGCATTGTCATCGAGTTTCTCCAGAGCAAGGGGAGATGAGAAAGAGAGAAACTAAACGGTGACTCAGCTCCCACAAAGCAGCTCCACAGCTCTGTTTAAGAGATGCAAGAAAGGAGAGCACAGGAGACCTGACAAAGAAAAGAAACAAAAGAAAAACCCTCTCCGTTAGGCACAGGCAAGTGCAAGCATCTCCAGAGCTTCCCAGGGTGGCTGAATTCTAGATGCCTCCTCGAATGAGGCATCCGATGGGTTCCCAAAGGACATTTTCCTGAATTAAACCCTCTCCTGGCTGGGATGTGCACAGCAGAGGACAACAGATGTGCCTACAGTTGATAATGGATTTTCACCAACTCGGAGCAGCAGCAGCCAAGACCTCTGCCAGCTTTCAGAGCACCATCCCCACAGCTCCTTTTGAGGGGAACAAGAGCCTGCACCCCCAAAGGCTGCTCCCCACCAGCCCTGCAGCACCTTCAGCCTCACAGCAGGGACACTCCAGCCCACAGCCACGTGCTCTCCTCAACAACTATGCGATGCCAGACACCACAGCCCTGAGAAACATCCTCCAAGCAAGGACCACAGCACAAGAACTTCATTCTGAGCATCCCGGGGTGCCCTCATCACCCAAATCTCAGGTGCTGCAGAAAGAGGGGTCTCATGTCAAACGCCCATCCCCATCCTGCAGCCCAGAGATACGCAGAGAGGGGAATGTGGGCTTCAAGATGCTCCATCCCACTCCTCTGGACACAGGAGGGACCCCCTTGGAAAGGGCTGGAGTGTTATTATGAGCCAGAACCACAAATTCCCCAGCCCTGGAGCAGCGGGAGGTCCCCTGCTGCGCTGCAGGGAGAGGCAGCAATAACGCCCCGGAGCTCCTTTCCTCTGCTCCTGCATCCTGTGCTGCTGAGAGCATCCCTAATTATTCATGTTAAAAAGGGCCCCTCAACCCACATCAGCAATATTTACCTCCCTTAATTAAAGATGGCAGTAATAAACATGAAATATGGACACACACACAAAAAAGGTTTTAATAAATACTGCCTCAGGGAGCTTCAGAGTCGAGCTGGAAACACTTAATATCAGATGTAGCATTGTTATGAAATTAAAAGAATATATTGCCACATAAAAGAGATATTAAAAATAATTATCATAAATTAGGCTCGGGTAGGCTGGAACCCTCTGGGCACAAGGGAAAGCACATTCCTGCAGTTTTCCCAGGAAAAAGCAGCCCCAGATCTGTCTGCTCCTGCAAAGGGACCCTCCAAAGGGAGCACCAAAATCTCGGTCTCCTTCCAGGAGCCCTGGCCATGCCCCCCCCCTCCCCCCCATCATTCCTACTCTCAGTCAGATTTCAAGGTGACCAAACCTGAAACAATTAGTCAATGCCTAATTAGCTTTCCTCTGCTCTGCAGGGCAAGGACTCAGCTCCTGGTTTGCATGCGACACCAGAATTCAGATATTCACATTCCGAAAGAGAAACCTCCAATGGCAACAAGCATTTCCATCGCCCTTCCTCTGGGGCAGGGACTGTCAGTCCCTTCAGGGTGATGCCGGTCGCCTTACAATCAGAAACCCACCTCATCGCTGCACAAGAGAGCTCCAAAAGTCTGATGGAAAAGGGGATTCTGGCAATCAACAGAGAGGACAGTGCCAGTGAGGGCAAACGCCGTCCCCAGCCTGACCCTGACCAGGTAAAGCCCAAGGAGCTGCTGGAACAAGCTGCTGCCACCAAACATGGGTGAAAAATGAGCCCTGTCAGACCTATTTCATTTTTTGATGGGCTTAAAAATTGCTAATAAAGGCGATGGAGTTGATTTAATATATTTAGACTTCCGTAAGACAC
This sequence comes from Thinocorus orbignyianus, assembly GCA_013400375.1. Taxonomy (NCBI): domain Eukaryota; kingdom Metazoa; phylum Chordata; class Aves; order Ciconiiformes; family Thinocoridae; genus Thinocorus; species Thinocorus orbignyianus. The sequence continues at coordinate 86,848 of VXBW01001562.1, forward strand.
TTAACCTGGTATTGCATGGCATTTTGATTAAAAATTAGAATGATACAACATCAACATGACACGCACTAAATGGATTAAAAGCTGCCTCCAACGTAATTAGGATGCTGAAACCGCTGGGTGGGTGTTTAACAGGCATCCTCAAGAAAACGCATCCAATCCCCAAGACTTTAACCAAAAATCTACAAGAAAACACAGCCTGGCTGTGAAGCTGGCAGCAGACGGAGCAGCAAGCAAGAAGATGCCAGGCCACCGGTACAGAGCGACCGGAATTGCTTGGTAAACTAAATACAAATTAAAAATCAACATTTTCTCTCTGCCAAGTGAAACACATACACCTGGGAACAGGGAACACACACACACACTTCTCCTTCATTAAGGTAATGAAGTGCCTCCATCTCACAGCAGAGAAGGAACTGAAGACCACAGGGTGGTGGGGTGATGGACAGAGGAGCCACCAGTGCCAGAAGGACCTGGGACCCAGACACCGAGGCAGGGATGTCACCAGGTGCCAGGGGAGCACCACCAGCCCCAGCGCCTCCAGAGGAGTGACACAAGAACACCAAAAACCCCCAGAACCTAAAAATATCTCCCTCTGGGCCAGAGCAGAACTGTCCCAGCCTGTCCCAACACCGACCTGGCAGAAGAGCAGAAGAAAGAGCAAATAGAGTAACTCTTCGCCAAACAGCTGTGCCCTGCTGGCAGCAGGGCAGGTTTTGGGGATACCCTGAAAGTCCAAAGTTGGGACTTGTGAACATATCTACATTTAAGATAAAACTCAACAAAACTGGAACATATCGCAGTATATTTTGACTAAAAGGGATTTACTCCAGCTTCTGGGATGTGGTTTGGGGAGTTTATTACAAATTATTCCTCTGGTCAGAATTAGGGTACAGAATTCAACAGCAGTAGAGGAAAGAGCACAGCTGAAGAAATCTGGCAGGTAGAAACCAAAGATACCATCCTGGCCAGGACCACTCTTCAACTTGCACCAGTTGCTCCGCAGACACCTCCTCCAGCTCCAGGGATCCCAGCACCTCAGAAGGACCTGCCTGTACCCACTCAGCCCCTCCTGCCACCTCTGGCAGGGCTGAAGTCACTCATCTTCCTCACTAAGGGGACAGCAGAGACAACCCCAAAGACAGGGCTGGTGGGAGCCCCGCTCAGAGCCAATGCCGCAGGCTACCGGCTGCAAGAGCTATTTATAACCTCACAAAAACCCAGACAATCGTGACTCAGCATCAGACACCGTCCTGCAGAGAGAAAAAAACACTTGCTACAAGATTCCAGAGTAGCAACCAGTAACTCATCTGCTTCACCTTCACCACAAAAGCCCAGGAGGTCACCAGCAGTGCCGACCAGTGCAGCCAGTGACACTGGAGGAGCACAGGAGATGGCTACACAATCAGCCCAGGGCTCGGTCAGGACCAAGCATCACCTTCTTCCCACCCAGGCCCACGGGTTGATTTCTAACCAGAGTAAAGAAAAACACTCCCCTGAGGCACAAGATGAAAACACTGCATATGTGCAGCCGTCACTTTCTCCTGCTTCCTATGTTTTGTCCTATGAGGTCCAGTGAACACATCAGACTGGAGTTTGGTGCCTTCTCCCCAGCCCATGGGTCACAGCCTACACCCAGGGCCACCCTTTCCACCCTCTGCTCCAGGTTCCTCAGGAGAAAAGCACTGACTTTGGGTCATCTTTCAGAAATGGATAACCTAGCACCTGCACCCAGGGGCTGGGTAGGACTTCCCATGGCATAGAGGGAAAGCTCCTGAGCTCCCAGACACATGGGATGAGGGCTCTGAATAAACACTCTGTCTCTGCAGCCACCAGGGCTCATTCCTTCCCCAGTTACTTCAACCCCTGGAATCCCAACTCTTTTGCAAAGCCTTTGACTCACCACCAGCCCCAGCTCCACCCAGAGCTGGTCCCAGCTCACAGCCCTTATCCCACCCTGGAGATAACTGCTGCAGGGCTCAAAGAAACCCTCCAGTCTTCTGGAGAGCCAAAGGATCCCCCAGCCCCCCAAGCTCAGCACCACCAAAGCACTTTGTGCATGGCTCTGTACTCACCACAGCAGCATCTCAAACAGTCATCCTCCACCACCAGCTCCACAGGGCCTCCTGCCCCTACATCTCCTCTCCATAAATAGAGCCTGGTCCCACCCCAGTGGGGTGGAGCCAGGACAGCCCAGCTGGGTCTACTTGGGACCCATTAACACCAGGGAGGAGCACCCACCCAGCCATTACCAGGAGGAACAGGGCTGGAATGGGGTTGGGAGGTATCTCCTGTGGGGTCCATCTGCTGGAAGAGCCCATCCAGCTCATCCTGGGTATGGACACCCCTTTCTCAGGGTGCTGAGCATGGTTACCAAGGTCCTACAGGCTCAACTCTTCCTCCTTGACTTCAGGCACAGCCTTGGTTTTCAGAGTAATGCACGTAAGAGGAAAAACCATCTCACCACAAACCAACCCCCAGGTTTTTCCCATGTTCCCGGGTACCACTGGATTATTTACCCCCGCCAAAGGGACCTCCCAGCAGATGGCAGCTCATCTCCAGATTTCCTTCTGGTGCTTGTGCATTTCACCTCCAGTTCTGCATTGCTGCAGGGACTCCCTTGCTCAGTTTCACTGGTGAGCACCCTAACACCATGAACGTTCAGCAAAGGCTCATCCTTTGTTTCCGTGGGGGTCCTGGGACAGTGGTCATCCACTCTTCATATCAACGTAGTGTGGAAAGGAAATGCTTGTGTGTGCAGGTGGCAGGCTTTTTTGGGCACAAAACAGAGTTTTTCAGCGCTGCTAACGCTCAGAGAGTGAAGGATCTGATTTCTCAGTTCTGCATCTCCATCTCCTGTGTCCTCACGGTGGCATCCATGTCCCCATCCTTGTCTACCTTGGACTCCCTGTGGTGTCTTTTCAGGTATGAACTTCACTGTCAGTGTTTGTCCCCAGGCTGAATGTGATGCTTCCTTTGTCTGACACTCAACTGAGTAAAACCTCGCTCCTCGGTAACGTTGGTGGAAGTGACAGTAACCTCATGGGACACGGGGTGAGAGGTGTCTCCCATCTGAAACCCAGTGCAGGTTGTGGCCACGCAGCTGGGTGGGCACTGGAACAGGTTTCCCAGAGAAGCTGTGGCTGCCCCATCCCTGGAGAGGTTCAAGGCCAGGCTGGATGGGGCTTGGAGCAACCTGGTGTGGTGGGAGGTGTCCCTGCCCAGGGCAGGGGCTTGGAGCTCCATGATCTTCAAGGTCCCTTCCAAATCCAACCATTCTCTGATTCTATGACACCCACCACTGATCGGCTTCCCCGGGGCAGCGAGGGGTCCAGGACCCCAGTGGTGGGGAGGGGGCTGGGGAGGGCTGCCTGCTGCCAGCCTCTGCTTCACACATCCCTGGTCCTGCCTTTGCCAAGGCTGGGACACGGTGACAGAGGTGCCAAATGGCTGCGCCCCAGCAGCTGAGGCGACAGTCTCTGCCACTTATTTATACACAGAGCAGAACAGCACATGCCCAGGGGCAACAACTGTGCATACAGCAGAAGGTTAGAACGGCTCTGCTCCATCCTTAGCAAACCCTTGCCACCCAGGGAGAAAAAAACCCAAAAGGCCAGTTTTTGTCGTCTGGAGGAAACATTTTAGCATCTGAGCCCAACGACCTACAGTTACTGCCCCCTTTAAAACAGACAGAGACCCGTCCTCCCTGAGCTGAGCAGCAGGGCTTGCAGCTCTCACACAGGGATCCCAGGGCAGCTTTGCCCAGCGCTCATCACGGCAATACTTTTTGCCTAATTAATGCTATAAAAAGAAAGAAGCTGTCAAAGAGAATTATTCAAATTTTGCAATACTGAAACAGAGACATTTGCGATAGGAAATGGTGCCCCCTCGGACTCCAGCGGTGCCTGCAATAATTAAATCAACCCTCGTGGCACCTACTAATGACAATTTTTACCACACCCATCTCAAAAAGGCTCAGAATTCGCAGAAAATTTGGTGGAAGGCAACTCAGGGCGGCGGGAGGGGGCTCGGATAGCAGGAAATCCGGCCAGAGGGTTTGACTCCAAGGCTCTGCTCTTGCTACAATAATCAAAATATTCCCCATCACATCAGCCGAAAACCCTGAGGGGCTTGAGCCCCTGGCTCCAGGGGGGAGCAGATCCTGTTCCCCTGTCCAGGGTGTGACTGAAACCCCAAACCTCTGGCACCAAAAAAGGGCATTTTCTGTCATAATTTCAGAAAGAGGGTGTGTCACAAACTTCCTGGGCTGATGCCCTTAATTCCTCTGAGAGGATCCCCCTCACAGGTGCTGAAGCAGGAGAGAGAATGACCATCTCTGCTGAGCCCCAGCCCGGAGGATGGCCCTGCCAGTACATTCCTGGGGTCCTTAAAAATTCCAAATTCCAGACCATGGAGTCTCCTGAAAATGACACATGGGGAGGAAATGAGGAACCTGCTCCCTACGAGGTGAAGCACCTGCACCTTTTCCTGTGAAAAAATGCTGTTTTCTTGCAGCCACCTTGTAATTTGAAAAGAATGTGCCATTTCCCATTTCAGAGTGACTCCAAGCAGTAATTACACAAGTGACTAATGGGTTTCCTGGCACCACAGCCAGCCTTCACGGGACGTTTGTGCCATCTCCAGCTCCTCTGCTGTGATCCTCTCCATGGAAGCTGGCCATCACCCACCCTGGGAGCTCCTTCTCCTCAGCCCCGAGAAGAGGGTGCGCCCTCCAAGGGTTTATTTTTCCTGCTGTGCAAACGTGTGAGGCAGATATTCTTGGGGAGGAGGCAGCTCCCATGCTGGGCAGGACCCTGCCTGTGCAGAGCTGCTCCAAACGAGAGCATTTTCAAAAGTCTAACCAACCCTGCCATGCTACAGCTTCTTCTCCCCTGGCTTGGTGGGGACAGTACGTAAGATGAATAAAATGAGACTAAAGAGAAATTAAGGCACTTGGGCATGGACCCCTACCATTAGGAGCATCTCAGCCGACCACAGCTACATCCCAGTGTCCTGCCCCTGTGGATGCTGCGTGCCCTGAGCCCACAGCTGCTGTCCTCCACCTCTGTGGGGGGAGACAGCGAGGGGGGTGCTCAGCAACCATCAAACACTACCTTCGCGTATTGCCCTAAAACCTAATTTATTACCAGTCAAGTCATCCGTAAACAGCAGCAGCAGCTCCATTCCCCGTGTATTGTCCCTGTAAGTCAGAAAAGCCTGTCCCTAGGCTGCAAACTTACTTAAAATATTTCCCTGTAACTCTAACTGCTGCCATCTGCTCCTTCTGCCAGTCCTGCTGCCCCTGCACAAATAATCCCCGTCTCTCCACCCTCTCTGCCAAGCAGGAGCTATAAATTGTCCCATCCCCTTCCTCTGTCCCCCAGCCCCGCCATCCACCACCCTGCCCAGAGCCCAGGGGCCAGCCCTGTCCCTCCTGCTCCCCTCTGACCATGCTGCCTCCTCCTCCTCCTCCTCCTCCTCTTTCTCCTCTTCGTTTACCCCAGGGCAGCCTCATCCCTGCCTCATGAATTAGCAACACACCTCGGCACAGAACGTCCCCATGCTCGCGGAGTGACCCTCCATAACAGCATCTGGGTGAGCCTTCAAGATCATTCCCGTGACTTACACTGAAGCGCTGATGTCCTTTGTCACATAAGGTCACCTTGCAAAGGATTTGTAAAGATTGTATCTATAGTATTTTTTAAACTATACATACATATATATATATAAGTGTGCATATATATGTCTCTATACAGTCCCTGGGGCAGGCACAGGCAGCCCAGTCCCACCCAGGACGGGCAGCAGGAGGGCTAGGGCAGCCAGGGGTCCAATGGGGACCTCTTGGACAACTTCTAAGAAGAAGAGCAGGATTTGGAAAAGGCATCTCTGCTAGAAGAGACCATCACCATCCTGGGACACATCACAGCTCTCCGCTCCCAGGCACAGGTGCTGTCTGGAGGGTGCTGCAGAAAGCATCACACACACCCCCCACCATCTCTGACACGAAGCCACATCTCCCCAGGACACGGAGGGCTCTTTTCAGGCGGTTGGCCAGCACTGAAGGGTTTGTTTACAACTGTAAACAAGAACAAAAGGGACAAAAAGGGCATTTCCAGCTCAACCCACCTTGACAGTCTTCCCCCAGTGCATGACTTCCATGGGTGCCCTCATCCCAGAGCATGATACCAACAAGTGACAGCCATTTCATCCCCCAAAACCATCGGACATCCTGCTGCCTCCCTGCTAACGACTGTCAAAAATCAGATCATGCGGTGCTGGAACCTTTTTTGTCTACCTTGCGCTCCTGGGGGAGACGGGCTCGGGATGAATAAAATTATTAACCACACACGACAATATGGAAATTCACCGCCGTGGGCACCACGGCCACAGATGCCCCAGATTCGGCTGTTGCCGGCTGTACGAAGATCTCAGTGGACAGCCACGGGTATTTTTACATGAGTGTGACATCATGCGCAAAAGTGTCACATTGTTTTATGTCACGGGGGTGTCCGTGGATGAGCCCGCGCCCGCCAAGGGGGAGCAGCAATCTGCTCCTGCAGCCCGGCCAGACGGAAGGACCATCAACGAGCCCAGGCAGCTGCAAACCACTGAATGGTTGGAGCTGGAAGGCACCAAAGATCATTGAGTTCCAACCCCCCTGCCCTGGGCAGGGACACCTCCCACCACACCAGGGTGCTCCAANGCTTCACACTGGGTTTGCACCCTCCATCCTCCTCCTCACCCGGCATGAGACCAGTCAGGACCTGCCGAGTCAACCCCTCATTAAATTCAGAACCTCAAAAGCAGACCCAGAGGGAGCAGCAGGGGCATGGTAAGCCAGGGAGCCCCTCAAAACCCCAGGAACTAACCATCCGTCAATTGTCTTGGGGAGCAAAAGCACAACTGGCTGATTTCTGGCTAAGCTCTGTTTCTAACCACGCAATTTCTTGTGTCAGGGGCCTTTTCTCCTTGTTGCACTGAGTTTGTTTTCCAATTTGTTTGCCCTAAAGCCTCGCTTTGTGTTTTCATTTAAGTTTTCACCTGTGCTGCTTTCCTGAGCCAAGAAGCTGTTGGACGAGGAAGGAGCTGAGAAATCCTGCAGAGGCACTGATGAGGACACATGTTGGGTACCGTGTCTAGTTCTGGGCACCTCAACACCAGAGAGATCTGGAGGTGCTGGAGCCAGAGCAGAAGAGAGCAATGGAGCTGGGGAAGGGCCTGGAGAATAGATCTTACAAGGAGCTGGGACTGTTTAGTTGGACGAAGAGAACAACGACTTGAAAGGATGTTGTCGAGATGTTGGTGCTGGTCTCTTCTCCCAGGGAAGTAGCGATGGAACAAAAGGCTTCCAGCTGCACCAGGGTAGGTTTAGACTGGACATCAGGCAAAAGTTCTTCCCAGAAAGAGTGGTCAGACCCTGGAACAGGCTGCCCAGGGAGGTGGTTTAGTTCCCATGCCTGAATGTGTTGAAGAGTCGTTGAGATGTGGTGTTGGGGGATCTGGTGTAGGGGAGAACTTTGTAGAGTGGGGTTGATGATTCCAAGAGTCTTTTCCAACCTGAATGATCCCATGATTCTAGGAAAAGATAATTACATAAATGATGCAACAAGTTGTCCCTGGGTGCATTTGCAGAGCAAATTGCATGGGCTGGAGGGGCAAGCAGGGGATTCAGGTCAGCTCTGAGGAGAGGATTTTGCCTCTGCAGGACCTTCCCGGGCAGGATGCTGGAAGGCTGTGCCCAGCCTCGGCCCCCACATCGCCAGTGGGGAGGTGAAAATACTGGGGAGGCTGCAAAAAGAGGCAGAGATTGTTTGGAAGCTGGAGAAGCCACCTTGCAGTGGGAGTGCTGAAGAGCTCAGCCTCTCTAATATATCAAACAGGAGAGTGAGAGGTGACATGATTATCATCGGTAAGTGCCTTCACAGAGAGAAAATACCAGCTACTAAAGGGCTCTTCAATCAAGTGAAGAAAAGCAGCACAAGAGCCAGCCTCTGGGAGCTGGAAGCAGACAAATGCGAATTAGAAACAAGATGCAGTTTTTAAAAGGAGGAGTGACTAAGCAGAGGAATAAACTGCCCCGGGAGGTGCTGGATCCCACAGCGCACGGTGCCCCCAAACCAAGAGTGGCACCGCTCTGACTGCCAGCTCCAGACAATGTCCCCAGCCCCCCTGGCTGGGGGTTTAGGAAGGAACTGGGGGAACACGGACTGGGCATGGGGCTGAGGGAGAAGGCTGGTGGGAAGGGGATGCCCAACCAGACCCCTCTGCCGCAGGGGCTGGAGAAGACGGGCCTGGTACCCAACCCTTCTCCGCCACCGACTTCCACAGACACAGATTTTTTAAACAAAAAGGCAAATGATCCAATCTGCTGTAAATTTTCCCTCTGGAGACAGCTCTCCTCGCCCAGTGGCACCCAGCGCCCGCACGAGCTCTGCTGTGAGGAAGGGCACCCCGTTCACAGGAATAAATGGGAATACTTTGTAAAACGGAGGCGAATCCACCGATCCGTGTGAAGGTGTTCCTGGTGGTTCACAGTGCAAACACCCCAGCCTGAGCAGACACAGATCTGAGGGAGCGTTAGTGTGAGCAGCTCACAGGCAGCAGTTGGGAGCATCGCTGGAGGATGCTGTAGCCATGGCAACGGGAGGGGGAAAAAACGCTTCCGCACAGATCAAGGACACAGTTTTACTACCCAAGCGCCGAGTTTTTCCGACCAGCTCCTGGGGACCGCGAGTTAATAACGGCTGCATCCTATTTATCACGAGCCTTTATTGTCTCGGTAATGAGCTCTCCAGGAAAACCTGGAGAGCGTTTCCTCAGAGGCCGTAACGCCAGAAACGTGCACTCCCCAAATCGAGTGGTTTGCTTGGCTGGCAAGTCCCCTGCCGTGGCCACCACCCTGCATCACATAGAGCAGGGGATTAACTCCTGACAATGGGACAGACGGCCACAAAAGCTGTCCTGATGCCCTGTTTTGTGCCACTTTTTGCTCTGAAGGCACACGGACTCTTCCCTCTGCCCCTGGCAGAGCGCAGGAGGGCAAGACAAAGCCCCTCGCCCCTGCTACTCCCAAATCATAGGATCATAGAATGGTCAGAGTTGGAAGGGACCTTCAAGATCATCAACTTCCAACCCCCTGCCCTGGGCAGGGACACCTCCCACCACACCAGGTTGCTCCAAGCCCCATCCAGCCTGGCCTTGAACCCCTCCAGGGATGGGGCAGCCACAGCTTCTCAGGGCGATCACTGAAGGGGATGAATTTCAGTCGGCACTCGGTTTCTAGGAGCAATGTGGTTGGGATGAACACCCTTGGGCTTGCCAGTCTTTGAGGAGGAGCAGAGGGGTCACCCTGAAGCACTGGAGGTGGCCCAAGGAGATGGGGAGATGGGCTGGAGATGGGGAGATGGTTGCTGGCTGTGGATTATTGGGGGTTTTCTCCATCCCTGGGGCCTCGGGAGGGTGAAACGGGGCAAAAAGCACCTCCAGCTCAGCAGCCCCATTTCAGTTTAAATGCCAGGGGTTGTTGCAGCACCTTAAAGCTCCTTGGCATCCAAAGCGCCCACAAGGCAATTAATTTATAGCGGGCCACAAACTTCCAAGGCTTGAATTCTCCCCGGTGGCGCTGCTGGAAGGCTGCAGCACCCCAGCGGGTCAGCGCCTCGTGAGCGGTGTTTCATCTGGCAATTTATTCCAATAAATCCTTCAGGCACAGGAAATAAACTGTAAAAGAGAGAGGCTGTGCTGGTTGAGCAGAAGGACCAAGCCAGGAACGCCGTGGCCCATCGGGGGCAGGAGGATCACCCAGCCAAGTTTAAAGCTGAAAAGCTGTTTTCATTAATAACTGTCATTATCATCACTGTAGCACCGGCGCTCTTCCCACTGTTACCATCCAAAGCCACGGTCAGAGAAATGGGAAGCCCCATCTTTTTGGAGGATTTTCCATCAGTTCCCAGCCCCTTTGGCCGGGGGGAGGTGATGGACCTGCTGCCCCACAGTGCTGAACTCCCGCTTCCCACCTGCCAGCCACCAGGATGGCCATACATACAGTTGGTGCTGTGTGTCCACCTAAAACAACACTCTCTGCTGTTCACAGAGGGAAAATCAGCCAGAGCTGTGGGGTCTGGAGCGGAGTGGGTCAGTGATGACCCCCCACCACCACCCTGAGGGGGTTTGGGGATGGGATGGAGCCCCACGCCCCCCGCTCCAGGCACAGGGGTGCTGCTGTCACAGAAAACCCATGGGTTTTCTCTCTTTGCTCGCACAGGACAGAGGGACACGAGCTGATCCCCCACAAGCCACAACGTGTGTTGGGGGGCTGAACCCCCCAGGGTCCCCAGCAGCGATGCCGGAGGCTGCAGGAGGGTGGGCAGGAGGAGGACTCGCTCTGCCCCCGCTCATGCCATGGCCATGGGCACTACCTGGATGCCCAGGACACAAACTGACTGACTCGTGCGGAAAGTCACCAGCTGCTCCTTGGCACTGGGGTGGGTTTTTTTCATTAAAGAAGGCCATGATCCCCCTAACCCCCAGGTCTGAGCTCAGCCTCATCCACACAGCCTGGGAGACAATGAGAGTGACCCAGGGGAGCTCCTGCACAAACAGAGGTTTTCCTGCCATTGTTTTGGAGGGGGGAAAGAGGAGCTGGAGTGAGCGGCTGTGCGTGCTCTGGGTGAAGAAAAGCCCCTTTGTGCCACACACACCCCGGGCATTGTTCGCCAGCCGCTCGCCCTCCCCTGCCCAAGGATCCTGACTCACCCCTCACGTAAGAGCTGCCTCCATTTGTGCCGTTTACTTCTCCTTTCCAACCCTTTTCCATCAGGCCTTGGCTCTCCCCTCCCTCCTCTTTCCTCTTTGCTGCCTTACACTGAGGACAAGGAGAAATGATGGAGAGTCACTAACACCGCACGGAGAACTGTTAGCGCTGAGCCTGGACCCAGAAATCCCAGCCTCATCCAAAGCTGGCAGGGGAAATGGTTTTGCTAAAGCCAGTGAAGGCTCCTGCTTTATCAGAAATCCCGAAATTTGGAGGACAGGAGGGCAGGCAGTTATCCTTCTGCTTGTGACGTGCTTCTCCCTGAGCACAAGCAACTCTGCTGACAGAAGGATGCTTGAGACCCTGACAGTCAGCCTGAGGGAGACACAGTGCCTCAGTGGAGGGCAGGGGGTGGTGGCTGGCAGCAGGACCAGGAGCTCCGTGGCCCACAGCACTGGGAAGAGAACAAGCTGCTCAGGAGCAAGCAGGGAACGGCGGCTACTCCAGCAGCTGCTGCTGCGCTGGTGGCTGCTGTGAGGATTAATAACCTGGCAGGGGCCGTGCTCTTTGCTCTTCCTTCACGGATCCCACGAAATTAAAAGCTGTTTAGAAAAATCCTAGAAGTACTGTGCCTTAACCCCGGGTCCCACCGTGCACATTGCATAGCTCTGACCCATTTCTGCAGCATCTGGTTCAGCCTGGAAAGGAGCTTTAGGACCTGCATACCAGCTCCCCTGCAGCAGGGAGACGGTCTGTCCCCTCCATCTCCTCTCCGTGCTGTCCCCCTCTGCTGTTCCCACGCCTGTCCCTGGCTTCACCGCACCGGGCAAGTCACCCTAGTGATGCCCATTAGCTGTAATGGGAAGCTACACGGCCAGTACTGCCCACCAGGGCTAAAGCAGCACCATGCAGATAACTTGGTTACCTCTGGGGAGATACTTCCCCACCAGCTAATTCTATGCCGCACAGGAACCAAATTGGTTTGCACCATGGACTGGAGAAGAAGTTCATTAAAGCAGCGCGATGCGAGACACGCACTGGGCATCGTCCCCCATCCCGCAGCCCCCACGCTGCCCCGAAGCACAGAGACATATCCTGGGACAGCCCAGCAAATCCTCACCCCCAGCACCACAGCCTGGCAGGACCCTGCAGGACTCCACGTCTTGGAAAATGTAAGTCTCTGGGCTTGGAAGGATCCGTGAGTCAGGTAGAGGGAGGGATGGAGGGGGTAGACATCTAGGGAGCATCTTTCCACCCCAGCATCCTGCTCCATCCTCCCGCTCCAGCATCTGACCTCATCCTCCCGCTCTTCTCCTGCCCCGGCATCCCATCCCAGCATCCAATCCCAGCATCCCACTCCATCCTCCTGACCCAGCATCCCGCTCTGCCAGACCAGCTACTTCCCACTGTCCAGGCAGAAGGCATGAGGACTCCTTGTCCAGTTATTTCACACACTATTCCCATCCACTTCCAGTTAATTCAGTGTGCCTACTGGGTCATGAAGGGATTTCCACACCTACCTCCCCTCGCACATTCAGGATAAACTACAACTTGTTGTCAGGCTGCAGGGGGAAGGAGGCGCTTTTCATCCTCCCCAGCTCCAGCCCAACCTGCTTCTCTGGAGCAGTTTGCAAGGCTGAACTCTTGATCCTCCCCAAACATCTTGGATTCTGAACAGAAACTTGATTGTTTCTGGGTCTGCTTTGATGTTATGTTTTCATAATGAAGCCATTCGCAGCATGAGAATTAGGATTGTGTAACGATTTATACTGGAGATAACGGCGTCACAGGAGTTGCTGAGAGCATCGGCACCCAACAGAACTTGAAACGGAGGATCCCAGCCTTGGGAATTATTATTTTTTTAAGTGTTAGTATTTACTAAAGAAGAATTTGATTTCTAATTCCAGAGAAATAAGGCAGCTGAAGAGATTTGCTGGTCTGGTTTGGGCTTGCAGCAGCACAGCATGTCCTGGAGGTTGGCACGGCCGCTTGGCAGGGGCACGGGGCAGTCTGCTCCCATCCAGCAGCGGTGGGCGGTGGGAAACCATCCAGAGCACAAACCCAGGGAATGTTTAACGTCTTCCCTCCACAAAACCCCTGCCTTATCCCCAGGATTGCAATGCACAGAAGCAGCCCCACGCAGGAAATGAAGTTCTGGGCATCTCCAGCACAGATGCCTGCACAGCGATGGGGCTGGAGCCCCCCATCCCGGCACTGCCGAGCAGCCAGGGCAGAAGAGGAGGGCAGCCCAAGTGAGACCCACCTTGGCACAGCCCAGCCCGATGCTGCAGCTCCTCTGCAATTGCTAAGGAAGTATTTTCACAACAAGGAGGTGGTGAAAATGATGCTCCTGCCCGTCCCGGCTGCCTGCCCTGGGGTGGCACCGTGTGCTCGGCTGCTCAGAGCAGCCCAGTCAGGCACCACGGCAGCTGCTGCCTGCAAACCAACAGCAGGCATCAGGATGCCATTCCTGTGCCCTCACCAATCCACCTGTGCCCTGCAGAACCAAGAGCAGGCATTGAGAAGCCATTCCCGCACTCTCACTGATCTACACAAGCCCACGGGCTCTCCCAAGCAGCCAGGTCAAGGTACCATTCCAAAAACCCACCTCCTCCTTCAAGCAGAGGCAGAGAGAAACCCCCAAAGCCACCAAAGCCACCGTAGCAGTGACCCAATGAGCTGGAGCCAAGCTCCCCCAGCTCCCCACCTTCCCACCCAGCCTGGAGAGCCCCAACATGGAGTCTGGTGCTGCTCCTCCACTGGGACATCTCCTTCACCTGGAGAGGAGGAGCAGCTCCTTTCACAGGGATGAGGCTGATCACTGCCAGCTCTGCCTCCCCCAGCGGCATCGGCGTGAGATGTGAAGGGAAAACAGACAGCAAGGGTTTGTCACCTCCAGCACACATCATGGCCCCGAAATGCATGTCTCTGACCCTGGGGGCTCACAGCTTGTTTTAATAGAAAATATGATATTAAAAGGCTTGGCCAGCTGTGCAGTAGCAGCACCTCCAAGTCCCCTTGCTCCTGGCAGACACAAGAACACGCTGCTGGTCTGCGACAGCAAATTAACCTCAGGGCAGCTCCAGAGCCAGCTACCTGGAGGGTTCCCCTGGAGCCCCCACAGCCAGCTCTCCCAGCAGGGATATTTAGCCAAAACCCACACGGTGCAGACCAGGGAGGGACCTCACCAAGGGGCAGCACAAGGAAAAACTGGATTCCTACCAAAGCAGCAGCGTCCCCACGCCATGGTCCCGGAGCAGGTCTCGGAGGGACATGACCAAGACAGGGTAGACCCATGTGTGCACAAGCACATGTCCGTGCACCAGTGCTCCCACCACCCTCCCAGGGCAGCCAAACCCACCCTGAGACTCTCGCTGGATCAAAGTAATAAACGATGAATAAAAGTAGGGCTGGAGTTTCTGGGTTGCATAATGAGGAGCGGAGAAAGAACAAGCCTGGGGGTCCAGCCCTGGGGGATGCTCAGGGTGGCTCAGACTGCTCCTCCAGCCCCAGCACAGGCACTGCCTTGTTCTGCTGCAGGAGCTGGGACCACAGCTGGGCTGGCAGCTGAACCCCAAAAGGGGACAGAAAAGCTGCCACACTCCAAAAAGTTGCAGATGGCCTGGAGTGGGGAGATGCTGGAGAGGGGAGATGCTGGAGCGGGGAGATGCTGGAACAACGAGCTGATCCCTGCTCAAGTGGAGCAGCAGAGAGCACACGGCTGATGAGCCCTGCTCTGAGCCAGGAGCTCATCCCAACAGAATGCTCATCCCACCATGGGGGCCAGGGGCCCCTGGGAGGGTGGCATCAACCCCGATGGCACAGCAGAGAGGGATAGTTATGAAGAAGTCGGGAAAGAGGATGAAAAAGGGGCTTTGCAAAGGAGGGCAGCATGGTCAAATAATATGGGGAGGGGAAACTGAGTCTGGGTTTGCTCCCCAAGTGGGAAAGGTGGAAGAAAAGGGCTGGCTGTGCAGCCCGTGGCCTGACTCATATGTATCCCCCCCAGCAGCCCCCTCCCCACCAGCAGCCCTGGCTCTGCTGGAGCAGAAGAAACCCTGTGCTCCCACAGCACCGTACCTGCGGCGTGACGTCTCCCCGGCACGCACACCCACAGCAGGCAGCATGCCACCAAATATTTAAACATCTCGTTAAACATTAAATTTGAGGGTGACCCAACAGCATCACCAGCCTCCGTCAGGGCGAGGAAATAATGGACGTCAGCAACACAACCTCAGCTGTAAAACCTGTCTGCAAAATTGCCCTTGGTTCTAGTGCCAGCTGCCCAGAGGTTCCCAAACGTCCGGGTGGACTGGAGGACGGAGCAGCACAGCCAGAACCCCCCTGCTTCAGCCTGGAGCCAGGGGACCCAGAAAGCCCAGAAAGCCAACCGTATCCTGGGTTGCATCAAAAGAAGCGTGACCAGCACGGTCACGGGAGGTGATTCTCCCCCTC
>VXBW01001562.1:103757-122101 GCA_013400375.1 Thinocorus orbignyianus
CCCATCCCTGTCCCCATCCCTGTCCCTGTCCCCATCCCATTTTAACCCCGCTAAAGAGGTCCAGCACCCCCCCAAACACCCAGATCAGAGCTGCACCAGCAGCACCACAAGCTTTTGCCCTGACAGGTTCCCACCAGGTGCTGTTCAGCACAAGGAATACCATCCTGCCATTCCCAAATCACTACGTTTGTAGCTGTATTTCAGTAAATACCCCAAAGCACAAGCTCCGTGCTCTGGCAGAGCCGGGGCTGCCTAGCACTGACTCCTCCTGCTGGGTTTATACCCACTCCCACGGCAACAGGAGAAACACGACAGGGGCTCTCCATGTAATTTCAGCTTTTAATTCCTGTCACCACTCATCAGCGGGGACACAGACACCTGAACAAGCGCCAAGTCCCCTTCAAACCACAGCGCCTGGCACAGGCTCTTCAGAGCAGAGGTATGTCCCCTCCCGGGGCACCCGGCCGTGTCCCCCTGCCCATGCACAGGGTCCCTGCCCATGCAAGGGGTCCCTGCCCCACGGGGGCAGCCGCAGCCCCGGCACCAAACTGGAAGCACAAACTGGGAAGTTGAGGTGATGCTCAGAGCCAGGAGCTGCCAGATCCTGAACCGAAGCCCCCACGATTTTGGGTAAAGGAAAAGGAGCAGACCTGAGTGGCTACACCAGCATCATTTTGAGAATACAACAGAATTTGGAGAAAGTACCATCCAATTTTTAACCCCCAGGGTATTTTTGCGTTTTCCTGTATTAATTCACTGCTGTCTCCAAGGTGTGCAGATGGAGCTAAAGCTTTTCAGCATCATTATACAGAGAAAAACCACACTATGGGCTGCAAATGTTCTTAGGCCAGTCTATTTAAAAGGAATTTTTAATGTTTACTTTCCACCCCACCTTTCTGTGCAGCCAGTCACTGAATCATCGCTGTTTGATTAATGCCCAATTAGTTTTAAGAAGCCCGTGCACTCTAAAGGCACATTCACTGCAAAAGCCTGTCTGTGTGGGTGATGGTTACTGATCTGCCACTCATCTGCAAAGACAAATGCCTCATTTTTAGTTGGGACATGCACAGCCATTAATTAACATTTTATCTGTTCTGCACACACCCAGGCCCCCCCAGCACAGCCACAGGTTTGGGGAGGGGGGGTCCCCCCGATACCCAGCTCTGTGCCCTGGCAGCAGGGTGGGAAGGGGCTGTCTCTGCAATAAGCCAGAGGATTTGTTTCAAGAGCTTCAATCAACAACGCAGAGCTTTTCAAGAGGCGTTTATCCACTCCAAAGGGACCAAAATGTTTCTCTCCCAGTCTTTAAACCCAGGTTAGTACTGGGAGGAGCCCCAGTAACTTCTGACCCCCCGCACCCCAAAGCAAGGCGGGGACTCTCTCCTCTCCCGTGCTCAGGTGGTTGGTGTGATATTGGAGAAACTAGTCCAGCTCCACAACGGCACGAAAACATCCCTTGGGAATTCTGGATCCAATTAAAACTATTTCAGGCTTAATGATTTGAGGTGGTGCTGGTGATGGCAAGCTCCAAACCTCGCTGCTGTGTATAAATCCTATTTTTATGCAGTCCCTCAGAAGCCAACCCGCTCCTGCTCGTCCCCCCTCTCTGATGCTGGCTCGGAGCAACACCTCGGCGACCCTCGGCAGGGGCTGTCCTCTGCCCCCCATCACCCCAGCTCTGCTGGGGGGTTGGTTCTGCTCTAACGAAGAGGAGTTTTTAATGAGCTATTCTTAGCCCAGGCTAAAGGAGCGGACCCACCAGAGCCGGGGGGGGCGGATAAGAGCCCCAGGAGCTTCCTCCATCATCTGCTGGACAGACAGCGGTGCGTTCCCCGGTCTCAGCCAAGACCAACCAAAGCTCCATGGGGACCCCCCGGGACGGGTCAGCACCACGACAGGTCAGCTCCTGGACTTCACAGCCTCAGGTGAACCCTGAGGAAAACCCACCCCAATAATTTATTTTTTAAGCTGCACTTAAAAGAGAGAGATGAGATGGGGACAGAAACCCAAGCGGGATGCAGGGATGCATTTTGGATTTACAGCCAGGCAAAGCAAAACGAGGGAGTCTCTCCCAAGGGCGCAACCTTGTCATTCCGAGAAGGTGACCGAGCCAAGCTGTCCCATGTGTCCTGGGAGTGTGTAAAGCCGAGGGATCACGTCTGGGATAACGCTCCCCCTGCGCCGTGTGCGCACAGACTCTGCGACTGCAGTTTAATGCAGAAAAGGTTCTGGCTGTCTGCTCCACTTACTCGCACCCGACCGGGCTTCCCATGTGATTAGAGAGTGTGGCTGCTAACGGGAAGCAGTGTTTTGTGAAACCTGTGGGGAGAGAAATGAAAGTACACCTAAGGAGCGCCCGCACGGGTTAGAGAAACCAGTGCCAGTTGGGCTCGTTTGATGGGGAATAAAAACTTCTGAGGGCATTTTCCATCTCTGATGTATTATTTGCACGGCAAGAACCGCGGGAGGGTCTCAGCCCAGGGTGCATTTACACACGCAGGCACACACCCCGAGGGGACTCAGAAATACAGGCGAGAAGATTCCTCGTCCCTGACTTCAGAGAGGGACCAGCCAACACACCCGCACTCCGAGGGTCACCCCAGTCCCACGGCAGCACCCACAAAACCAGCCTTTGGTCCCACCAGCTCCTGCTCCTCCTCAGTGTCCATCCCTTCAGGAGCCCACCGCCGCCACGGAGGAGCTCATCTGGAGATGGCACCTTCCCTCCTTCAGCCCTGACCTGAACCCGAGTCTCCTGCCAGGGGTGGCCACCCCCAGCTCCCGGTCCCATCCAGGCCACAGTGCTCACCACACAGACCTTGGGTTTGGGGGGTGTGTGTGGGTTTTTTTTTGGAAACTCCAGTGTTAGAAAATTCCTGGGAGTCGTGGTTCTTCAAAATGAGATGCTATTCCTGACATCAGCGGTAAAAAATGCAGCTGAGCGAGGGCTGTGCATGGTCTTGTGAAGGAGATGGACTTCTTCCCACCCACTGGAACTCTGCAGAGGAATTTGGGCTGGAATAGCTGGGAGAGGGGGAGCCGGGGGGGGGCCCTTTGGCTGCCCCCAGAGCAGACAAAGGCAGCGCTGCCCAAGCTCACCCACGGCGGGAGCAGGGACCTCGCCAGGGAAAATAGCTGGTGGAGCCATTCCACCTACTCAAACCCTGTTACTCCAGAGTCATGAGAGAAGAATTAATGTCAGGAGGACACGGGGGTCCCTGATTCACTGCTGGGAGAAAAGACGTTGTGCAGAGAGCACTGACACCCCAACAGCTGCAATCTCAGAGAATACCAGCGTGTCTTGGCACAAATGAACACAAAATACATGTCGGTAGTAGATAAAGAGACAAAAGTGAAGGTTTTTTTTATTATCCATGCATTGGAGAAAGCGCAGCCCTTAGAAATGATGTATGTGCACCCCTCCCTGCCTACACACACAGAGCTGATGAATCCTGCCCATCCCAGCATCCCACCCCCCCAGCAGCTGGGGACACGGGACCGTAAATGTCTCACCATGAAAAAGCTTTTCCCCAGAACACCCAGCGCTGCTCAGTGGCTCTCCCGACCCGTCAGCTCTGACATTACTCGCTCAATTAGGTCCCGGCTCTGCAGAAATTGAGGGTAAATAGGTAGAGGAGGACAACCCTGCCACTCTCAGCTCCTTGTAGAAACGAAGGCGGCTGCGAGGCCAGTGCTGCTGGCATGGCAGCGCGGCGCGGGGCGGGGCAGGGGCAGGGAGAGGCAAGGTCTGCCCGGTGGGTGTGAGGATTGGCATCTCCCCTGGCAATCCCTGTGCCGGAGGCAAGTCTCCATATCAGGTCCGGCACAGAAACACATTTCCAAGCCGCTCGCTATCTCTGAGATCCGCCGCTCCCTATCTCTCACTCAAAGCTCCTGGAGTTTAGCAAAGGCAATACAGGCTCTGCACTGCCAGAGATTGAATTCAAAGCCTCTGCGAGGATGCACAGATCTGAACCACCTTCAGAAACAGGCCCGGGTTCCAGCAGGGTGCCCAGGGGTGCCTCTGCTGAGCCAGTCACGGACAAAACCACATCCTTTGCAGCATCCCTCGGCGCACGCAGAGATTGTAAATGCAAAGAAAAGGGGGTGGAGGACTGGGGGAGCCTGCTGAGGGAACCAGCTGTCCCTCCCAGTGCTTCCAGCTTAGCATGGGCTGAAGGGCAGGCTGGGGAGCAGGGATGTGGGCACTGCCCACACAACCTGGGAACACTGTGGGAGGATGCAGCAGAGATGGGGAGCAGCCTGGGAATGGCAGGAAGCCCATCGCTGGGAGTGGAGGAAGAGCTTTGTGAGGAACATAAATGTTCCCACCACCTTCTCCCAACCCAGTCTGAACCAAAAGCCCATTGGTCAGCAGTTTCCAGAGGGTGTCGTGCTGCCAGCGTGGTGTCCAGCCAGCACCAAGAGCCCTCACAAGGCTCTGGAAGCTTGGGTGACAGCCCTGCAATGCTCAGTTGGGTTTGCCAACATCACATAAATCCCGTTTTACTCACCGGCGACGGGGAACCGCGATGCTCCGACCACCTCGGCTCCGCTCCACAAACCCCCCTCCTCCACAAGCATTCTGCACTCAATCAGCCCAAAAACACTGTGGTGCCTGGGAACACCCCATGTCGGAGAGGGGCGGCTTCCCTGCAGATGGAGGAGAGCGGAGCATCACCCCCAGAGGCACCAGCCAGGCTGGGGGGCACAGGGGGTCTGGAGGGGCAGAGTTCCTGGGGAGCAGCAGGGGTCCTGGGGGGCACACAAAGCCCCCGGGCACCTCTCTGGTCCCAGCAGCACTCGGCATAAAAAATACTCGGGGCAAAATGCCCAGGGATTGGTGTCAAGCAAGAAAACCACAGGAGATGAGGTGGGAGGGAGAAAAGCAACCACCTTTGTAGAGCAGCTCCAGGCTGTAATTCCCAAATCCGGGAATCAGGTCTGAGAGACGCCAGGGCTCCCAGCCACCGCTGAGGGTCTGAGCGAGCTCCTCCAGCGAGGGATTGATGGAGGGATCCCATCCTCCATCCACAGACATTCCCAATGGACAGGCAGGAGGCAATTTCCCGGCAGCTCCCCCACCCCCAGTCACACAGGGACACTGCACCCCGGAGTGTCCCCAGCACAGAAACGGGCAGGTTCTGCTTTTTGGGGTCTTGTCTAAAGCAAAACAGTAACAAAAAGGAAGAAAACTGCCCAGGATGAAGGGCTTCCCACCGCATCCTCCAACAGGCTCGCTCATTAGTATTAATTACAGTGAAAGTCCCGCACTCGCTAAGGCGATGAAACCCGGCATTAACCAATTAAAAGATAACGATTTCCTGCCCTGGCCTGTAACCCCACGCTCTGAAACACGCACACGCCACCCCCACATCCTTCTAACTGCTGTTAACTTCACTCTTTGCTCCGGTTGACACCACGCCACAGTTGTCATCTGCAAGGAACACAGGGCTCCGGCTTCGTTAAAGCCCCAATATTCACATTGCAAAGGAGCTGCCCTGATTAGATGAGATATTGGGAAGAAATTCTTTGCTGTGAGGGTGGTGAGACCCTGGAACAGGTTGCCCAAAGAAGCTGTGGCTGCCGCATCCCTGGAGGGGTTCACCCTGGAGAAGAGAAGGCTCCGTGGAGACCTTAGAGCTTTTTGGGACTGGAAGGGGGTCTAAGGTCTCCCCAGAGCATCCTCTTCCAAGGTGGTGAGACCCTGGCCCAGGTTGCCCAGAGAAGCTGTGGCTGCCCCATCCCTGGAGGGTTCAAGGCCAGGCTGGACAGAGCTTGGAGCACCCTGGGCTGGTGGGAGGTGTCCCTGCCCAAGCAAACCCTGCTCCATCTGCTCTGACAGCTTCTTCCCGAGGAACCACAGCCCCGGCATGGCTGTCGGGCCTGGCTTCTAATGAAGTCCTTTATGTTAAAGATGGTTGTGCAACAACCCAGGACTTCAAAATCCCATCACTTGTGTTAGCCCAGGTGGGGAACACCAGCGGAGCCACATGAAGGAGCGTGTTCCCAAATCCCCTTCCCGTCCAGATCCTCTGATGTCTGACAGAAAGCTTCAACCCACAGCCACACACCTCACCAATGCTGGCAGGAGCACTTTACCAGCCATAGCTAGGCTTGGAAAAAGTAGAAATATGATGAAATGCTGTCTCATAAAGCTCGAGTTATGGCTTTACATGCTTTTTGCCTTGGCATACCGGGGGCAGCTGCAGAAACTGGAAGCTGCAGAGGTTGTACCCCAGCGTTGCCGTGCGGGAACAGAACTGCAGGTAGATAAATGCGGCTGTAATTGGGGAAATACATTGGAGATGGCGATAAAGAAAAGCCACAGGATTACAGAGGATTGGGAAAGGCTCTAAGATCTGCACCTCTGCCTTACAAAGGGAAAATTGATTCAGACCGAAATGTTCTAAATGGTTTATATTCTTAATACGTTATCAAATTAGTTTCCAAGATGTAACGGCAGTAGATGTAATTTACCTATTTCATGCAAGAACTAGACACTCTGCAACATGGAAAATTGATTTACAAAGCTGGAGGCAGAGCAGTGCTACAAGAGATTATTTACTGACCCACAGACAGCAAACCCTGTGCAGGGAAAGGTGGGTCCGGCCCCCCTGCCCGCTCCAGCAGCCCCCCGGCACCCAGGGCTGATGAAGAGGGGGCTTGGGAGGATGCAGGGGGGCTTCCAGGGTAACCCCCTGCGGGGCAAAGCTTGACAGAGTGGGTGGCACGCAGCACTGTCTCATTCTACACCATAATTCCCATTGAGGTAACCCCTACCCATGGAAAAGCGCTTTTAGGTACCGGTTTGACTAAACTAAATGCATTAAACCACTCTTCTGCAGAGGGGAAGTTGCAGGTGTCCATGGGGACAGCTCATTACTGCCACCTCCCCGGCCACCCCCCCAGGTGACAGCCACCTCTCCTGTGCCCTGTACAAAGCATGGCAACAATGCGACGGAAATAGGGATTTCTATTTCCAGGATTTCCCTTAAAAGCATCACAGAGGGGGTTGTCGTGCCGTGGGGGTCGTGGCTCCCCCAACCGCTGTGGAGACACCAGGGAAGGGCTGACGTGCTGCCGCCTGTCCCCCCACCCAGAGATGCCTCCCCCTGTTGTGGGACCCCGAGAGCACAGAACCCCTGGGGCTTCTCGAACCCCCTCTCCCTGCCAGGCAAACGTGCCCGATCTTCACCCTCTGCCACCAAAGGTAATTACCTTGAGAGCTCATCACGGCTGCAGGACGTGCAATTACTGCCTGGAAATAATGCACTATTTTTAGCACGTCAGAGTCAGGAGTGGCAGATTGACAAGAACCATCCCTCCAGCAGCATGGCATCCGGCTCGCTGGAACCCACTGCCTTTTCTCTATGTTTTATTTTGCTAGAAAATCAGTTCCTCTCCCCTCAGAGCAGGTGGGTGCCACCAGCAGAGGTGCTGCAGAGGCCACTGCTGCCCACCGTCCTCTCCAGTCCCCTGGCCGGTGGCCACCCCTGGGCTGGGGCTCCACTGCTCTGCCTCTGGTTCTTCTGCCGTTCTTCACGCATGGGTTGGTCACAGCAAACCCTTCGTGGTCCCAGGGCCACCCTGGCCGGATGTCACATCGCCACGTGTCCCCTGTCTACAGTGGAGCACCCTGGAGTCACCCATCCCATCGGAGCAACCCCATTGCCAGCAGAGATCCTGAGTGTCCTCAACACCCAGGGAGGGAAACAGCCCTGTCCTGCCTTCCTGGAAGCCACCAAAACACAAAGGCAAGTGGCCACATGTCCAAGGAGGCAGGGACAGAGGACAACCTCAGGGACACAGTCAGGTTCCCAAGAAAAGGTGCTCAACTGTACCCTCAAAATGACCAACAGCCCAAAGATGCCACCTGGGTCTCTGGAATGGCCCCGTGTCTGAGGAGACCCTTTGGAGTGTCCTGCTGCTCCTGCTGCCCCTTACAGACATTGTCTCGGTGACAAACCCAGGCAGTGGGGTCTCATGGACCTCCTGCTCCACGCACTGGGGCTGCCCCGGGGGAGTCCACAGCCCACCCACCCCGTCCCATCAAACCAGCACCCCGTGTCCCATGGGAGGAGGAGGAGGAGGAAGAGGAGGCTGCTCTCTTGGCAGATCACAAACCACGGAGGGAGAGAGGATGGAGGCAGGATGGAGGGAAGATGGAGGGAGGAGCGCTGCCCAGCAGCAGAACAGACAAATCACCCAGCTGAGGGCATGATTCACCCCATTTAGCTGAGTTTTCACAGCTTCAAAGGAACCCCAAGCCCCCCCAGCTGTGCTGAGTGCTGTGCAGCCCCCCCAAACCCCACTGCTGCGCGGTGACAGCCCCGGTGACAGGTCCCCAGCCCCCCCAGGCAGGGGAAGGTGCAGCGGGAAGGCAGCAAACGACGGGGGGGCTTTGAGTCGCTGAAGAAACGTNAAACCCTTCTTGCCCAGCCGGCACCCCGCATCCCAGCCCCATCTGCTGCAGGAGAGATCAGCCACCTTCGCAGAGCCCCTCCTGGACCATAAAGAGCTCTCCAGGAATGGGTTTTATGGCTCTTTTCTAACCCTCAGCCATCAAAACACAGAGGCAGCACGTGGCTACCTGCAGCTACCTCCCACCAGCCGCTCAGCGATGCTCTCTGGAGTCTCTCCATAAGCAACGGCAGATAGGAGGGAAGTGTAGGATGATGTCAAATATGCTTAAAATGTGTATGGATTACAGCGCCATAAATATTTCAAGGGCTGGAGTGAATCTGTTGCTAACACCACGCCAGGCTCCGCTCGTCCCCTCAGCCCTTCCTCAGGCAGTGGATGCCATCCAGGAAAAAGCATTGTATTTTCACCCTGGTGCTATCACTGTCTCTAACCCACGCTCTAAATAAAGCCCGGAATAATTGTAGCACTTACAGAAGCATCAAGTGCCTTCGAAACAGTCTCTTCCAGCTTCTCCAGTCCGTAAGATGAATTTATTTTCCCAAACACACCTAAAAGTCAGCGTGCCAAGAGCACTCCCCCTCCAAGTGCTATTCCGTGTCCCGCCTGCTCACTGGGAAGGACACAGCAGCAAAATGGCACCATGGATCCTTTGTCCTGGAGAAAATCCTGGGAAAGGAAAGGGTATGGCTCCTCGAGCAACATTCACATCTCGATGCTGCCAGCATATGGCCCAGGGGGCACGGGCATGGGATTTTGCCCAGGAAGCTGGCACAGACCCTAAATAACTCCACCACCCGCAGGCAAGCTGGTACCACCGGCAGCAACAATTTGGGTAGATTCTGGTCACCCCGAAGGGACACTCATCCCCCTGGAACATCCACTGGAGCATCCAACAGGTGCAGGATTTCCAAATCTCCAACTCCAACAAGCCCTGAGCTCTGGTCCCTGTGCCCCCCAGCTCCCACAGAGCGGGGAGCCTGGTCCCAAACCGCTGCCAGTTTCAGGACAGGGACGGGACAAGGCTGGATCTGGGCTACAGCTCTTCTCCATCCCTTCCAGGGGCTGGACATGGAGCTCCAGCAGGATGTCCCCGCAGCAGTGGTGGGGACGAGGGCATCTCCCAGGTGATGGCGGTGTCCCATGGCCACCACCAGCCCCGTCCCCCTGTTCCCATGGCAATGCCCGGCCCCGGCAGCTGCACCGCCACGTCGACTTTTCCTCTCTCTCCAGAGAGATCCGTGGAACAAAGCAAAATAAAACAATTAGGCAGTGTCTGCAGGGGTCAGTGCGCAGTCACTCCTTTCAGCCTGATTTACGGTTTCCCAAGGCCCACGGAGGAGCCGAGGCTGAAGCCATCCCGGGATGCTTCTTACTCCTATCCCTGTCCCATGGAAACTGCGTGGGGTGTGAGGCTCCGGGGTGTGAGACTCTGGGGTGCTCTCTCTTTCTCCAACTCTGGGGGACTTTGCCAAGGGGCCAACGTGGCAGCGCTGGCAGAGAGAAGCATCCCGAAGGGGCAGAGAGAAATCACCACACCACAATGGAGAAATCCATTGTTATCTAAGGCACCTCCACTGGGATTGGTTTTGCACCAGCATCTTATTCACGTCCATAACAAAAAGCAGAGGTGAAGCTGGGGGACACAGTGCCCAAGGGACACCCAGGGTGATGCCACAGGGGGACACAAGCTCTCAGGCAGTCCTGGGGGAGATGGCAGTCCAGGAGGGGAGCTGGCAGCCATCCCTGAGGCCCGGCTTCGTTCCAGAACCCCAGGTGAAGAAATCCATCACGGGAAAGCAGAAGTCCCAACCGGTTACAGCCCTGTCGGTGGCCTCTAGGAGCTGCTTCCAAGAAGAAGTGAGGGGCTGGGGGGCCAATCACTGCCTGCAGGTTTGGAGGGTTTTATATCAAGGTGCAAACAAGAACGATGCAGAACTGTAAAGGCAGAGGTAATGAATGCAAGTGGAAGAAAGGCAGGAGAGCAGTGACACGGAGCTGGACCAGGAGACAGCAAAGGCTGTTCTGGATCAGAAGAACCTTCATACTGAGGAAGGGCCCAGTGAGGTTCAGGCAGGAGCGGGGTCCAAGAGAGTCACCCTGGAAGGGAGGTGGGACAGGAGGCAAGGTTTGGAGGTCCAGGTGGTCCCTGCAGGGTGAGGAGGATGGCCTGGCACAGTGGGGGACGCTCACCAACATCTGTCACACCCCAACAGCCCTGACCCTGTCTCACCATCATCCCCAATCCTACCCCTTCTATCACCTTCATGTTTTCCCTTCCCCACTTCCAGCAGCCCCAGGAGCCCCAGGTCTCCAGGTCCCCAAAACATTCTGTTCTCCTTACACACTTCCTTTGGACAGCCACTGCTGCCTGCAAGCCAGAAATATTAGTCAGCATGCTCCACAGTGCAAGGCTAATGAGAATTAAATCGATTCATGAAAAGTACCTGCTCAGCATGTTTCTTATCTATTTTTCAAACACAACTATATTGGATTCTGGCTTTTTTTCCCCCCCCAATCCCAACATACTGTCCATTCCATGAGTTAAGCATCTAGATAACGTATGGTCACAACCGCTATGGACTACCTAATCTATATATTCCTGAAATCTCTCTCTAGCTCCAGGATGGCTTCATCAATGTTTGTAATTTTTTTATTAAAGAAAAATTTCATATAGGCAACTAGATGGATATTTCCTTTGGGAGCCAAGCTTACGTGCCAAGCTAAAAGCCAATCCCATCTGAACCAGCCCTGCTGTAAACCCCTGAAAAATAGAAAAGCCTCATCAATATGACAGATACGCCACTATAATTAAAGTCTTTGGTAACAGACACTATGCAGCCAAAATATTCTATTTCCAGCTGCAGCATTGATCACATTTTGACATCCCACATTAACTGGCTGAGGTCTCTCTGGCCTCACAAAGCTTTTGTTAATTATCATCTGCAAAAACACCTCGTGTATCTGGGTGCCTGGCGAGCGCTGACCCACCTCATTTCACCCCTTCCCGCAGCATCCCCATCCAGCCTGAGGTTTTATTCCACACTCAGGAGCCTGGTGCTTGTATTCTTTACTGCTGGATAAGAGATTAAAATCCGTGCCAGCCTTGATTTCCTAACGAGATGCTTGGTCAGTGCTTTCTCCCAGGGAAAGAAAAGGGGTCTCAGCACAACGCCCAGTGCCGGTAAGACCTGACCCGGCCAGGAGCAGAGAGAAGCTGCCAGCTCTGAAATCTAAAGAAAATACATTAAATTTATGCTGTTAAAAGTACCAGCTCCTCCTTCTTTGGGAGGGATTTCCTAACTTTCGTGTTTTCACAGAGCAAAGCACCTCCTACAAACCCAGGCACCTTTCCCAGCCTGTTCCCTTCTCTGCAGAAGAGCTGCTCCCATTTACACCAACGTTATCACAACTTTTGGTCCCAACCGGTTTGGAAGGATGCAAACTGGGAGGGGGTTGTATCAGGAAAACTGGGATCATCCAGCAACAGAAGGACGACGTCGATGTTCAGAGCAGCTAAAAGATCCCATGGCTTAAAACACGGCCCCGCTCCACAAACTGATTATGTAAAAACAGCCCCATCTTGCTCGGCAGCGCAGCCCCTGACGAGGATCTGGAGAGAAAGCAGCCGACTTTATTGACTAAAATCAGATTTTCCTGTGTTTTCCCCCTGCTGTCCCCTACGGATAACGAGCCAGAGGAAGCACCCCGGCATCTCACGTTTCCTGCGTGCATGGAATAAACTGTATTCCCCACGAAATTCCCGCTGCCGAGTCACTTCTGCACATGAGGACAGTGGTTACCGGTGAAGGTAATCAACCCAGACGGCAAAGTACGGTCTGCATCTTTGAAACGATGATGCAGGAGGAACAAAGCGCCCGGCTGCTTCCCGGGGCGGCACCAGATCCATCCACCGGCAGGCACAAAAATCCTATTTTCACTTAGAAAAAAGAAGGACCCCCTCTCCAGCCCAGTTCCCACCAGCAGCTCGCTCTGTAGCTGGTCACCCAGGTGTGTGAGGAGCGCAATAAAACCAGCCTGCACCAGTACAGCACCCAGCACAGCCAGGGTGGGTTGAGGTGCTGCTCTGCTCAGGTGAAAACCCAAAAAAACCCTGTATTAATCCCTTCCAGCCATGACCAAAGTCGGTGGGTTTGCCTTTGCCTTTCTCCTGGGCTCCAGCAGCAGCTCCAGGGTTCTGCGGACACAGGGAAGAGGCACACGTGAGAACATCTCCTGGGATGACGAAGGTGCCGCATACATTCCAGCAGATTTCAGGAAGCAGCTGTGACTCTGTCGGGAACGCAAGGCGGGAGGCCACAGGAGGTGGCTGATGAAGAAACAAATAAGGATTTATTTGCCTGAGTTCTGGAGCTTCTAAGAGGCTGACAGGCCGACAACCAGAAATAACCAACCACAAACCCTGCCACAAGAGGGGATTCAGCCCCATCCCTTCAGACCCTGCCAGCCCCAGCAGGACTCAGGCTGACGCCCCCTGGGACCCGCTGCCCGGCTCCTTCGTGCTGTGGGCTCGCCAGCCTCGCAGGCAACTCCACATCATCAGTATGAAATTGCTCTCGTACCGCTGTGAAAATCTACTCAGGAAAATTTTCACAGAGAAGAATTTGACCCGAAACCTTCTTATTTGCAGAAGCAACTCGGAAGCTTTCCCTTCACCAAACAACAACGAGGCTTTTCTGACCACAACCGAGAGGCTGATGAGAGAAGCCCCGTTCAGTTCTCCCTGCAGCAGCCCCAAGGTCTGACCCCTGCACTAACAAGGTATCGCCTGCTCCTGCCAAAATTGGCAGCAAATAAAGCCCAGCCCTTCTTCTCACGCAGCAAACCCCCGCTGGCTCCCCAGCCCTCTCCAGGGATGCGCTGTCACCCCTCACAAGTGACAGCAGTGACGCTGCCTCTGCCCTTTGGAAAGCAGGAGGATGGTGATTTCGGGGGTTTGCTTGACATTTCCTCCCCCCTGCTCTGAGACACAGCCCCGCCGTGCGAGGCAGAGGGACCGCTCCCACATCGGTGGGACCACACAAGTCCACCGAGTCCACCAGTCCTGCCCAAACCACACTCACCACAGGGAACGTGGCAGGCAAACAAGTTCTCCAGAAGGTTGATGTGCTGAGCAGCAGCATGTACTCAGGGTAGATTTGACCACAGGGTTTGGTTTTCCCCACTGGCAAACTCCCACCTCCCATAGCGCAAGCCAAAGATAAGCACACACCGTCCTCAAACACATAGGACCAAGGCCACCGAGTAGCTCCTACCTCCCTCCCAAGGCAAGAAGGACTCCACTTTCCACCCAAATTCACCCAACGTTGTGCAGAAGGGGCCATCCTCAGTGTCCCCACCGTGCTGGGGAACCCACCTTCACACCCTGGAGAGGACACCCACCCTGGGCCAGCAGTGGTTGAGCTTCCACAGACCGATGGTACCCCTACCAGGACCTTGCCTGCCACCACTGATGGCATCTCAGTGAGGGTCTCACTGCATAGTCCTTGCCCATCCTCACACACAGCTCCCAGGAGAAGCCAACCCATAAGGTTCCAGAGAGAAAACAGATCTGCTGGGTACCAATAGAGGGACCACAGACACCTTCAGTGCCTCCAGCCTGGCACGGGGCAACCAAAGCACCACCAAGTTGCCATGGAAGGAGATGGCCTTGCTGGGACGTGGCCACAGATGTCACTCCCGTGCACACGATCGCTTTGAGCTCCTGAAGAATGAGTCAAAAATTAAAAATAAGTGGGCTGCTCAAGGCACTTTTACAGTTCCCCAGGCAGCTTGAAAAAGGCCTCCTGCTGTGCATTACCTAATTTTTACATGACAGAAGCAGCAAATTTCTTCTTTCATGACGCCATGGTACGCACCTCCCCACAATGCTGCTGTTGTGTGTGTATCTGTATTTGCCTTCAACATCTTACAGGGCAAAGTGATGACCAAGGCAGATCTTCCAGGAAGCTGGCTCCTAAGAGGGGGGTGGCCGGCAGCCTCACAGCAGGGGACATAGTAAAACAGGTGGGAAAAGTTGACAGAAAACAGACATTTTGGCTGGTGAAGAAGCAGCAGCGCCGGGACTGCTGTCAATGGGTCTCCATAACAACTTCTGCTTCTGCCTCCCATTAAAATGCAAGCAAATACGTCCCCGGCTTCTCAGTGGACATTTGGTGGATGTTTTCCTCAGCTGCCTTTTGTACCCTTTGTCTTTAAAACGATGTGCTTGGAAATTACTTTAAAAGGGAAAAGGAGATGAAACCCAAGAATCTCTCAGCTTGGGCGGCTACTTTGTCTTCAGGCTTATTGTGCATTTCAGGCGGTTTTCTTCCCAGCCCACAAACCACACGCCTGTAAATGTTGGAGCAGGGGATGAAGGATGTGGCCCCGGCAGTGGGCAGCTCTGTTGGGCTCCAGCTGAGTAAGAACGACAGGTTTCTGTTGCAAATACCTTCCCACAGCCATAAATAAAAATATTACTTTGAACATAGTCCACAGCAAACTGGCCAAAGTGTCGCTCTCACCCCTCCCGGGACCTGTAGGCTGGGAGGTGGGTGATCCTGCACCCCCCGCATCCCCAAGACTTTGCTGATGAACTTCTTGAGGGCCAGGACTTCTCCTGGCTCCCACAACAGGCCAGTGATGCTGCAGTGGCTTTGCTAAACCTGGCTGGGGCTGGACCACGAGGCTGGGGGGATGCTCGGAGTGCTCAACCCGCTGTGTGGAACCCATAGCCTCGGACCCAGACCCACCTTCCTCCACCTTTCAGACAGCTCTGGCACCAGCCCTGGGTCCTGTCCCTGGGTGCAGGAGGGAAGGAGGGAGCAGACAGGATCTGCTCGGCTGGAATCCTGATGGCTCCTGCTGCTCTCGGCAGCGGGAAGCAGCCTCCGGAGCAGGAGACATCACCTGCACTGGGGACTTCAGACAAGAGGCCCCGCCGCGCCGGCAGCGGGCTGCTAACCTATTTCCCAGCCAAAGCCATTGGAAACTCTCAGAAGATAAAAAGATAATGAACAAATAACCTTCACAGTAGCCAGCACTGCAAAAACCCAAGGTTCCCCTTTGTGTCGACTGCCTGTTATTAATGATCCTGTCAAGTCCTCTAATGAACTTTGTGCTTCATGTGGAAAACGCGGGGTTTGTCCAAGAGCACAGCCAGGAGCTCCCTCCCATTTATTCCCCGTCTTATGCAAGAAAAGTTCTTACATTCTGCATCTGAAAAACGGCATTTTTGTATTTGTTTTCTAACGTCTCCGCGTCCTCATAGTACTACTGAAACAAAACCCCGCTGTCTTTTCAGGAAAACTCTTGATGCATCGAGCAATGGCAAAGCATTAATTATTTCAAGCCCTTTACACCACCACTGACACCACAGTGAAGAATTTAAAACATTTCCTCAGACAAGCAGCTCAGTCACAGCAAAACCGCAGGGTGAGAGCGCTGCTCTGGGTGTTTGATTCAAAGTTCGCTTTATTCCAGCGGCGGCGGCAGGGGCTGCCTCCCTGGCAAAGGCTTCACCCTCCTCTTCGGAGACAGGGGGGGAAGGAGGTGGTAAACACAGAGGAAACACCCTGTGAGAGCAGCCCCTTGCCGTGGGGATGGACAAAAGGCCTCTCCGGGGACAGAGCGTGAGGCAGAGACCCCCGTGGGAGCGGGGACCCGGACCCCGTGCCAAGGGATGGAGCATCAAGGGGCTCTGCTGCCTTCTCACATCCCATGGGTCCCACACCGCAAACCACCACCTGTATTATTTTTAAGGTGCCTCCGTTGCATGTAGTATTACCAAAAAACAAGCTTTTCTGAGTCAAGAAAGCCCAACACCTTCCCGATCAGCTGCTGGGAGCCCCCGAGTCCCGGCAAGTGGCCGAGACCTTCAGCCCGGCTCACCAGCAGACACAGACCGTCCCCTGAGCCCAGCAGAGGTGGGTGCTGGGACAGTGTCCTCCCCAAAATGGCAAAATACTGCAATATAAAAAAAAATTCCAGCAATAAAATTGCTTGTGGAGGTGCAGACCCAGCCGCCCCAGCCCACCTCTGTCTGCAGCAGCTCCGACTCCCCAGCACCATCCCCGAGCCCACCAGGGCCAGAGGACGTGGGGACAAGCCTGCTCAACGGGCTGTTGAGGAGTGAAAATGAGGGCAGGAAGGAGGAAGGATCCATCCAAGCTCAGACAATGAACCACCCGTTCAACATGGGAACATCATCACAAAAACTTCCCATCATCAGATAAAAAAGGGCTTTATTTAGAACCAGAATATTCAGGTATCACCCAGCGGCATCTCAGCCCTGCTCACACGCCTTTATCAAGCCCAGCCAGAGGTTAATTTTGGCGGCAGGTATAACCAGTGCCGTTATCTCAGAGGTAAATTAAGAGCCCTTAAAATCCGCTCTGCCTCCCAGCGCTGCTCCTTTCTCCTCCCCAGCCAGGGGACACATCAGACGGGCCCCACTCCAGGGTGGGCTTCATGCATCCCACCCACTGCCAGGGCAAGTGGCACCAGCACAGGGCTATGGCCACAAAACCACAGGAACCACACGTCCCAAACTTCCAGCGAGGGGCTCTCCCCCTCCAGACCCCACACCACGATTAACCGCGCTGCGTATAACAATGACTTAAGGCTTTGGACAGTTTCTCCGTATTTAGGCAAAAATAGAAATCCATAAATTAGAAACAACAGGCGTAGAGAGAGGCTGGGTGAGGAAACACCACGGGTCTCAGCAAGATGGGAAATATCCGCGCTCGGGAGGGAATGACCTTCAAAACTCATTCACCGCTCCCCGCCTGGATGGTGACGGGGCTTCTCACTCGCAAGACATTACACATTCCCACCCTGGGAGCTTTAATTCTGCACCAACCACAAATACGTGGCAGCACAAAAGCAGGAGAGCGGGAATATTTCAGTGGGGTAACCTTGATGGTGAGGGTGACAGGAGCTAATTCCTCCCACCCGAGGCCGTGCATACTAAACACCGGGATCGACTCTTTACTATGCTGAACATAAAAATAAGCCACTGAAATACGTGCTCAAGTATTAATTAAAGAAAAAAGACATGCAGAATGACAGCACCTCGCTAAAGTACCTTAAGGACAAAAAATCCAGATTTTTCTTAACTGCATTGCCCACACTCTCTCTCCCAAACTCCAGATTTCCATGGCATTTGTAGCAAAACCAGCCTCCGAGAGCTGAATTAGTTTTGCTTATGCAAAATAAAGTAGGTTGCCGTTCCCATTGTTTACTGGGTCACACTTTACAGCCCAGGTGGGGGGAGGAAGGGGCCGTAAGAGCATTCTTCAGCCCTGGCTGCCACAAAACACCGTATTTATCTATTTCAGACAATTTCAGCAGAAACGAGGGGGCCTCCCGCAGCGCTGGGGAACCCGCCCCGAGCACCCTCATTCCCTGCACGTTTCCTCCCGCAAACCCCAAGATGCTCCCTCCTCGCGGGAGCTGCCGGACTGGGAGGACTGGGAAGACCCGGGGGAGTGGGGTGGGTGGGAGTTGTTGCTATTTACGCCCCGAAAAATTTTTTACCCAAATCATTTTTTACCCAAAACTCTGCCCGGCATTTTCCGCTGCCCGCGGCTGGGCTGGAGCCAGGCAGCGGCGGGAGCAGTTGCGGGAGCAGTTGCGGGAGCCAGAGCGGGCAGGAGCCCGGCGAGCTCCCGGTCGGACACCTCAGCAATCGCGGGGATGAAAAATAAAAGCAGCCGGGGCCGGGGGTGCNCAGCATCCCCTGCGCATCCCCGCTACTTTACTTCGCGCCGAAGTCCTCCCCGCGATGCGCGGAGCCTCCGCGGCCGCCGGAGGATGGCGAGCACCGCCTGGTCCCCCCGCCGGGCTGTCCCTGCCCCGCTCCGGCTCCGCGGGTGGCGGGCACGCCCGCACCGCACCGGCTGACAGCTCTCCGCGGC